>JZKD02S2407611.1:74857-108023 GCA_000966675.3 Picea glauca
TGCAATCATGTCTTGTCTTTTTCTAAGCCTGGTCAGAAGTATATTGTTGAAGAGTATTCTGACCATCAGTCAATTGATGAGTCTCAAGAGATCATACCTACAACTGTAGAATATGCACATGCTCATACACCTGTGCACATCCCAGATGCACCTGTAGAAACCCTAGTGAGACATAAGCCTCTTGCTTTGTCTTCTACTCCTGCTAAACCTCTAGATGTTTGTAAGCCTCTTTCCTCATCTCCTGTGCTTGCAAAAGTCCCCGACAGATACAAGCCTCTAGATTTGCCTCCTATTCTCCATGACCTCCCTGTCAATTACATCAATAATCTGCCTAGGTTTGATGGAGAAAATGAGAAGATCACTGCTGAAAAGCATGTTCAAAACCTTGAAGATTTCCTTGACCTTTATGAGGTTGAATATGATGATGTCTACATCAGAATGTTTGCCCTGTCTCTCGGAGGAAAAGTCAAAGTTTGGTTTAAGAACCTTCCTGCTACAAGCATCAGAAATTTTCATCAGTTCATGCAAGTATTCTTGGATAGGTGGGTAATCAGGGTAAATATTTTCCTTATCCTAGAAGAGTATGAGCACTTGAAAAGAAAGCCAGGGGAGACAATACATCAGTTTTCAACCAGATTCAATAAACTATATCATGCCATACCTGCTTATATAAGGCCACCCCTAGCATCATCTCACTTGCATTACCCAGATGCCTTTGATCCTGAAATGTATTTCCAATTAAGAGAAAGGAATACTGCAAGCCTTGAAGAAATGCAGAGCATTACAGTTGATGTGGAGACCAACTTGTTGATCAAGAGGTCACAGTTGAAGGACAAAGAAATGAAGCAGCTGAAATCATCAGAAGTTGAACTGCAGATTTTGGTCAGTACCATTGAGGAGATGATGCAGAAGATCAACATGAAAGATGAGCTTGCTGTCCAAAGACATCATGTTCCAGTGATTGCAGAGAAAGACACAGTCCCAGTCCCAAAACATTTTTCTGCTCATCCTGGATACCATGGTTTGAATGATGATTCGTTCATGTATTCAATTCATGGCACAGTCAAAGATGAAGCTCCATCTCAATTTGTAGAGTAGCAACCGGCTGATATGATGTGCATGTTTGACGAAATTCCTTACTTGGATTGTCCACCCAAGTGGGATCAGTACGATGACGATCATGAAGCTGAAATAGAGGTTGACTGTTTAAAGAAACTAGTAGCATGTCATTGGGAGCAAGAAGATCATTTACCATTCAAATGCGACAATCAGCCCTTGCACAACAGTCATGACAGCGATGGGGAAGAGACAGAAAATCTCAGTGTAAGTGAAAGCACTTTGCCCATATGTTTCTCATCTCTTCAATTCTTAAAAAGAAACTCTAGGTCAGTTGTAAATAGTGAGGACATAAATGTCTCTGATCAATCAATTGATGATACCATTAAGGATATGGAGGTTTTCCTAAACCCAGTATCGCATCCCTTGACACACATTGATTTTCAAATTCTTGACAATAGCTTAGAGCCTGAGACAAATTATGATTCAATCCAAAAGGACTTTGTGCCATTGTGCTTTAAATCATTTCAAGTTTTGAAGGAGACTCTTAGAAAAGTGTTGAAGGATGAATACAGAAACAAGAAGGAAATTTCATTTGAGTCAATGCAGCAGTCTTGTCAGTCTTTTCAGGACCCAATAACTGATCAGTTGGATGGTCTATGTGGCCAAAATTATTCTTCATTCTCCAGTCATGAGATAAAAAGTTGTTATGATATTGACATGATCAAGCAGTCAATTACATAAGTGTGTTCGGCAGAAGCATCAGTACAAAGCCCATCAGAGCAGTTGCAGCCATGTCAGGAAATACACGAGGATGAAGACAACAGAGATACAATGCCAGGGCTGCCATCCAAGAATCAAGGAGCATGCCATTTATATATTGGTCCTGTAGCGGCCTATATGGGGAGATTTTTTAATACAGGATATTTTTATGTTGCTGATGTTTTTCCTATTGTTTGGGTTGATCAAATATTATGCAAGGGAAAGCAGGGTGGAAGTTACTCTCAAGCAAGAGTAACAGACTCATTTCTGAGTTTCATCACATAACGTGAATGAACAGAGCCACTAAATCAACTGTTGGATTGGCTCCACTGGCATTATTGTATCATTTAGAATGATGAAATTGTCAGTAGCATAGGGTAGGTAGGATAATGTGAATAAGCTCAACATTCTGAACATTTCATTTTCAAGAGTGTTTGGTTGATTTTATTTCAGTTGCAAGATCAAAACAAGTACAGGTGGCAGAATAATGTTTTGGGATCATCCCAATGGATAAAGCTCTGGTCTGCATGGTCAGAAGTCTGTGGTTCTTGACACCTCCTGAAAGAAGCTGCCATCCCCAGGTGGAGCCTCATGTTAGAGTCCTATAATTATAGGCGAGTCGATTCTTCGACTGTTGATTTGGCGTTTTCTCTCGTGATGATGAAGTCTGGCTCAGGTGATTCCGCTTCCTCCCTCCATTCTTGTCACTCAATCCTCCATCACCCTGCTGCATGCTTCACCCACGCTGCGCCCTCACTCCCTTGTCATGTTGCCCCTTTGACCAATTTTTCCCGCCTTCCATCCCTGCATAAATGGACTTAGGATGAACAAAAGAATTAGCAGTAAGGTTAGTCTAGGTTAAAATTCATTAATAAATGACTATTTAATAATTAATTAATCATTAATTAAATATTGATTAATTAATTGTTAAYTAAGTTTAATACCTAGGTTAGCAACTAAGTTAGAAGTTAGGGTTAGTTTTAAAYTAAAATAAAACAATTAAATAAATTAAAAATGGCAAAAAGAAATAAAAAATATAAATAATCACAAAATATAAAACATTTWAAAAACATTAAAAAAAAAACARAAAKAAATAAAATATGTTAAAATATAAATAATATTATAATAAATAYTATAAGAMAKTAAATAAAAGTAAATAAATTAGAAAATATATTAAATACAAACAAAWWAAAATAAAACAAAAYAAAAAGAAAAAACGTAACATATAATTAAAAATATTAATAAAAACAAATAATATATTACATGAATTAAAAACCCCCAAAAAAAGACTAAATATTAAAAATATCCTAAGTCTAAACCTATMCTACCCCCACGTACCCCCTACACYCTAYGCCATTACTCCTACCCCCTCACACCACCCACGTAYCCACTCCCTACGTCATCCCCACCTCATTCTCCACTACCCACTCCCCCTCACGTCACTCCCCGCCCATCCCACCAATCCCATTACACTCCCGCCCAACTAAACCCATGCACACCTCCATGCAAGCGTGCCCCCCATCCACTTAACATAAAATAATCAACGCCCCACATTCAATTCCGGACCCCCCCGTGAGTTTGGAATTTAACGAAGGGGGGGGGGTCCGGAATTTAAAATAAACCCTGTGCTCATCTGAATGGCTTAGAATATAGCTCCAAGATCAACGACCCAGGTTCAATTCTGGACCCCCCCAGGCGGTCTACGTTTAATGAGGGGGGGGTCTGGAATCCCGTTTTCTCGCCAAAAAAGCACTTTCCCTCATTTTTGCCAATTTTTGACTATGTTACTATGTCTTCTTCCGGAGGAGTTTTTGGGCAAACGGAGGCGAATTTTCAAAATCCGAGAGAGGTTTTTTCTCAAAACAGGCTGAGGAACAAAACCCTTTTTTCAGTTTTTTCAACGGAGCTACGAGGCGGGAGAGTCGAAGACATCTTCGAGGCCTATTTTTCCAAATTTTGAATTCTCTGTTTCAGTCCCGATTTTGCAGGAGCTGTCACAGCCATATGGGGATGAATTTTGCGAAACCGAAAGAGGTTTTTTTCCAGAACGTGCCCATATACAATAAACTCTTTCCGTTTTCTCCCAGGTGTCATCATTGAAGAAAGAATCACATCTGAACGAACCCATGTTTCGCAGAAAAACGGTCCATTTTTCATGGCAAAAAACTCTGAATTTCGTGGGAGTGGTGGCTATTTTTTGCTGAGGCGGTTGAACCGACTCTCGGAACTTGAAGAGATGATCTATATTATTTATTGATATGATTTTAATGTAAAAGGCTTGGATCTTCACGCCCTGTGGCTATCAAGCTGTAACATTTTTTAATAGATCTGCCATTAATGAAAGAGGCACTTTACAGGATTCCTGCGCATGTTCACTGGTGATGTGATTTTCTCAGTTAAATGTTTTCTTGCTCTGTAATCATCTCGTATTCTAAAACTAATATTTAAGAGTAGCGTATGTCTCAGGATTTATCTCCGATACCCTGTTTCCGATTCTAAAGATTTGAATGTTCATCTTCTAAATATCTTCAACTAAGAGATTCTTAAGTGCTTGTTAGTTGGAGTTATTCCCTTATCTTTTCTTCTGATCATCATTTAAATTATTAAAGATCCAGTAAGTGTGTTATCTCTCCTTGTGAATGATTTCTTCAGCGTTTCTGGTTGTATCTCAGATTTTATTAATTACAGACCCCATAGCCCAATGGAGGAGTTGACTGTCTCAACCAATTCAAAAACACATTGACAACAAACCCTTGTTCTTCATAACTAGCCTAATATTTCTGCCAACAAAGCTATATTAGACAGAGAGATCCCTCTCTGAGTCTTGGAGGGCTATATCCAAGACTCGAAGTGGTTCCGATGTTGCCTCTGTTATTTCCTTTCAGCGTTGGGCAAATTACAGAGTGCTAACAGAATGGCAACTCCACTGGGGACATTTCCTCAGTAGTACACTTCAAAGCTCCAGATCTGATCACTGATGGTGAACAGTGACCAGACACCAAGAAGGCTGAAATCATTCACCTGGCGACTCCAATCAGCTCCAGGCAGTGCCAGCTCGAAGACTCCACTGGAGGAAGAACCTGAAGCATGACTAAGCAGCCTAGAAAGACCAGGTATTCAAGCTCAAATTGCATTCAAGACATCTTTGGTTTTATTTGCAATCATGTCTTGTCTTTTTCTAAGCCTGGTCAGAAGTATATTGTTGAAGAGTATTTTTACCATCAGTCAATTGATGAGTCTCAAGAGATCATACCCACAACTGTAGAATATGTGCATGCTCATACACCTGTGCACATCCCAGATGCACCTATAGAAACCCTAGTGAGACATAAGCCTCTTGCTTTGTCTTCTACTCCTGCTAAACCTCCAGATGTTTGTAAGCCTCTTTCTTCATCTCCTATGCTTGCAAAATTCCCCGACAGATACAAGCCTCTGGATGTGCCTCCTATTATCCATGACCTCCCTATCAATTACATCAATAATCTGCCTAGGTTTGATGGAGAAAATGAGAAGATCACTGCTGAAAAGCATGTTCAAAACCTTGAAGATTTCCTTGAACTTTATGAGGTTGAAGATGAAGATGTCTACATCAGAATGTTTTCCCTGTCTCTGGGAGGAGAAGTCAAAGTTTGGTTTAAGAACCTTCCTGCTACAAGCATCAGAAATTTTCATCAGTTCATGCAAGTATTCTTGGATAGGTGGGTAATCAGGGTAAATGTTTTCCGTATCCTAGAAGAGTATGAGCACTTGAAAAGAAAGCTAGGGGAGACAGTACATCAATTTTCAGCCAGATTGAATAAAGTATATCATGCCATACCTGCTGATATAAGGCCACCCCCAGGATCATATCACTTGCATTACCCAGATGCCTTTGATCCTGAAATTGATTTCCAATTAAGAGAAAGGAATACTGCAAGCCTTGAAGAAATGCAGAGCATTGCAGTTGATGTGGAGACCAACTTGTTGATCAAGAGGTCACAGTTGAAGGACAAAGAAATGAAGCAGCTGAAATCATCAGAAGCTRAACTGCAGATTTTGGTCAGTACCATTGAGGAGATGATGCAGAAGATCAACAGGAAAGATGAGCTTGTTGTCCAAAGACATCATGTTCCAGTGATTGCAGAGAAAGACACAGTCCCAGTCCCAAAACATTTTTTTGCTCATCATGGATACCATGGTTTGAATGATGATTCGTTCATGTATTCAATTCACGGCACAGTCAAAGATGAAGCTCCATCTCAATTTGTAGAGGAGCAACTGGCTGATATGATGTGCATGTTTGATGACATTCCTTACATGGATTGTCCACCCAAGTGGGATCGGTATGATGACGATCATGAAGCTGAAATAGAGGTTGACTGTTTAAAGAAACTAGCAACATGTCATTGGGAGCAAGAAGATCATTTACCGTTCAGATGTGACAATCAGCCCTTGCACAACAGTCATGACAGTGATCGGGAAGAGACAAAAAATCTCAGTGTAAGTGAAAGCACTTTGCCCATATGTTTCTCATCTCTTCAATTCCTGAAAAAAAATTCTAGGTCAGTTGTAAATAGTGAGGACATAAATGTCTCTGATCAATCAATTGATGATACCATTAAGGATATGGAGGTTGTCCTAAACCCAGTATCGCAGCCCTTGACACACATTGATTTTCAAATTCTTGACAATAGCTTAGAGCCTGAGACAAATTATGATTCAATCCAAAAGGACTCTGTGCCATTGTGCTTTAAATCATTTCAAGTTTTGAAGGAGACTCTTAGACAAGTGTTGAAGGATGAATACAGAAACAAGAAGGAAATTTCATTTGAGTCAATGCAGCAGTCTTGTCAGTCTTTTCAGGACCCAATAGCTGATCAGTTGCATGGCCTGTGTGGCCAAAATTATTCTTCATTCTCCAGTCATGAGATAAAAAGTTGTTATGATATTGACATGATCAGGCAGTCAGTTACAGAAGTGTGTTCGGGAGAAGCATCAGTACAAAGCCCATCAGAGCAGTTGCAGCCATGTCAGGAAATACACGAGGATGAAGACAACAGAGATACAATGCCAGGGCTGCCATTCAAGAATCAAGGAGCATGTCATTTCTATATTGGTCCTGTAGCTTCCTATATGGGGAAATTTTTTAATATAGGATATTTTTCTGTTGCTGATGTTTTTCCTATTGTTTGGGTTGATCAAATCTTATGCAAGGGAAAGCAGGGTGGAAGTTACTCTCAAGCACGAGTAACAAACTCATTTCTGAGTTTCATCACGGACAGTGAAAGAACAGAGCCACTAAATCAACTGCTGGATTGGCTACACTGGCATTATTGTATCATTTAGAATGATGAAATTGTCAGTAGAATAGGGTAGGTAGGAGAATGTGAATAAGCTCAGCATTATGAGCATTTCTTTTTCAGCAGTGTTCAGTTGATTTTATTTCAGTTGCAAGATTAAAACAAGTACAGGTGGCAGAATAAGGTTTTGGGATCAGCCCAATGGATAAATCTCTGGTCTGCATGTTCAGAAGTCTGTGGTTCTTGACACCTCCTGAAAGAAGCTGCCATCCCCAGGTGGAGCTTCATGTTAGGGTCCTATAATTATAGGTGAGTCGACTCTTCGACTGTTGATTTGGCGTTTTCTCTCGTGATGATGAAGTCTGGCTCAGGTGATTCCGCTTCCTCCCTCCATTCTTGTCGCTCAATCCTCCATCACCCTGCTGCATGCTTCACCCACGCTGCGCCCTCACTCCCTTGTCATGTTGCCCCTTTGACCAATTTTTCCCGCCTTCCATCCCTGCATAAATGCACTTAGGATGAACAAAAGAATTAGCAGTAAGGTTAGTCTAGGTTAAAATTCATTAATAAATGACTATTTAATAATTAATTAATCATTAATTAAATATTGATTAATTAATTGTTAAYTAAGTTTAATACCTAGGTTAGCAACTAAGTTAGAAGTTAGGGTTAGTTTTAAATTAAAATAAAACAATTAAATAAATTAAAAATGGCAAAAAGAAATAAAAAATATAAATAATCACAAAATATAAAACATTTAAAAAACATTAAAAAAAAACAAAAATAAATAAAATATGTTAAAATATAAATAATATTATAATAAATATTATAAGACAGTAAATAAAAGTAAATAAATTAGAAAATATATTAAATACAAACAAATAAAAATAAAACAAAATAAAAAGAAAAAACGTAACATATAATTAAAAATATTAATAAAAACAAATAATATATTACATGAATTAAAAACCCCCAAAAAAAAGACTAAATATTAAAAATATCCTAAGTCTAAACCTATMCTACCCCCACGTACCCCCTACACYCTAYGCCATTACTCCTACCCCCTCACACCACCCACGTAYCCACTCCCTACGTCATCCCCACCTCATTCTCCACTACCCACTCCCCCTCACGTCACTCCCYGCCCATCCCACCAATCCCATTACACTCCCGCCCAACTAAACCCATGCACACCTCCATGCAAGCGCACCCCCCATCCACTTAACAAAAAATAATCAACGCCCTACATTCAATTCCGGACCCCCCCCCGTGAGTTTGGAATTTAACGAAGGGGGGGTCCGGAATTTAAGATAAACCCCGTGCTCATATGAATGGCTTAGAATCTAGCTCCAAGATCAATGACCCAGGTTCAATTCTAGATGCCCCCAGGCGGTCTACGTTTAATGAGGGGGGGGGGGGTCCGGAATCCCGTTTTCCCGCAAAAAAATCACTTTCCCTCATTTTTGCCAATTTTTTACTATGTTACCATGTCTTCTTCCGGAGGAGTTTTTGGGAAAACGGAGGCGAATTTTCAAAATCCGAGAGAGGTTTGTTCTCAGCACGGGCTGAGAAACAAAACCCTTTTTTCAGTTTTTGAAACGGATCTACTAGGTTGGATATTCGAAGACATCTTCGAGGCCTATTTTTCCAAATTTTAAATTCTCCGTTTCAGTCCCGATTTTGCAGGAGCTGTCACGGCCAGGTGGGGATGCATTTTGTGAAACCGAAAGAGGTTTTTGTCCAGAACGTGCCCATATACAATAACCTCTTTCATTTTTTTCCCAAATATCATCATTGAAGAAATAATCATGTCTGAAAGGACCCCTATTTCGCAGAAAAACGGTCCATTTTTCATGGCAAAAAACTCGAATTTCGTGGGAGTGGTGGCTATTTTTGGCCGAGGCGGTTGAACCGAATCTCGGAACTTGAAGAGATGATCTATATTATTTATTGTGATTATTTTAATGTAAAAGGGTTGGATCTTCAAGCCCTGTGGCTATCAAGCTGTAACATTTTTGAATAGATCTGCCATTAATGAAAGAGGCACTTTACAGGATTCCTGCGCATGTTCACCGGTGATGTGATTTTCTCAGTTAAATGTTTTCTTGCTCTATAATCATCTCGTATTCTGAAACTAATCTTTAAGAGTAGCGTATGTCTCAGGATTTATCTCCGATACCCTGTTTCTGATTCTAAAGATTTGAATGTTCATCTTCTAAATATCTTCAACTAAGAGATTCTTAAGTGCTTGTTAGTTGGAGTTATTCCCTTATCTTTTCTTCTGATCATCATTTAAATTACTAAAGATCCAGTAAGTGTGTTATCTCTCCTTGTGAAGGATTTCTTCAGCGTTTCTGGTTGTATCTCATATTTTATTAATTACAGACCCCATAGCCCAATGGAGGAGTTGACTGTCTCAACCAATTCAAAAACACTTTGACAACAAACCCTTGTTCTTCATAACTAGCCTAATATTTCTGCAAACAAAGCTATATCAGACAGAGAGATCCCTCTCTGAGTCTTGGAGGGCTAGATCCAAGACTTGAAGTGGTTCTGATGTTGCCTCTGTGATTGCCTTTTAGCCTTGGGAAAATTACAGAGTGCTAACACCACCATGCCGCCAAGAAGAAGAGATAGGCAAACACCCGATATGCCAGAGGAGAGGGAAATGTCAAGATAAAGGGGTAGGTAGGTGCCAAATCCGTCCATGGAAAGAGAGATGCATAACCTACGCGCCCGAGTCGTGGACATGGAAATAAAATAGAGGCGCGCAGCCGATGTTGGAGATGTCAATGAATCTAAAAGTGAATATGAAGTTGGACATGAAGAAGAAGAAGTTGCAGAAAATGAACGCCGGATTAGGGTTGTTGCAAGAATGGGTGCCAGAGAAAAAATGGAAATTCCAGCATATGAGAGAAACCTAGATGTTGAAGAGCTTCTAGACTAGATTAGAGCTCTGGAAACGTATTTTGAATATGAAGATGTCGAGGAAGACAAGAAGGTCAAACATGTTGTCACAAGATTGAAAGGACATGCATCATTATGGTGGGATGAACTACAAGCTGACAGACACTACAAAGGCAAGCAAGAAATCAGGAGTTGGGATAGAATGGTCGCGAATATGAAGGTGAAATTCATACCTAAGGATTACCAAATCACTCTATTTCGAAGAATGCAGAATTTGAGACAGAAGTTGATGTCAGTGAAGGAGTACACTGAAGAGTTGTATAAACTAAACATTAGAGCAGGTCATCACGAGAGTGATGATGAAAAGGTTGCTAGGTATATGAATGGTCTGAGATATGACATTCAGGATGAGATGAGCATGATGATCATTCAGACCATAGAAGATCCTTATTAGATGGCTTTGAAAGCTGAAGAGAAGTTGACCCGAAAGCAGAGTCAAAGAGGTCGAGGTAGAAGTCATCCCAAAGGAAAAACAATTGCCCAAGATAGGAATTAGAATCCTAAGGAAGAGTGGAAGAAACCTCAATCTCATACTGAAAGAGGTGGAAGCTGACATAGAGGGTAGTATGTCAAACACAGAGGACAGTATGCTGATAAGAACACTTTTCCTCGCACTAAAGGAAGAGGAAGAGGTAGAGGTGGAGTAATAAAATGCTTCACATGCGGAAAGAATGGACACAAATCTTATGAATGTCTAGATAAGAAGAAAGAAGGACATGAGACTGACATTGCCGAAGCATATAGGAAGAATGTTGAGGCAGAGGATGTTGAAGGAAGAAGATCACTAGTGATGAGGAAGGTTCTCTTAACGCCAGAAAAAGAGGCGGAGAATCCAGTACAAAGGAACAGTCTTTTTTGGACTGCTTGCAAGCCTAAGGATAGGGTATGCAAGGTCATTGTGGACAGTGGTAGCACAAACAATCTCGTATCTACAGATATGGTAGAAAATCTAGAGATGAAGACTATTGAACATCCAAGTCCATACAGAGTTTCATGGCTACAAAAAGGACATCAGGTAAATTTCACTAAACAATGTTTAGTTGAATTTAAGATAGGAGGATATAACGATAAGATAAGATAGGAGGATATAATGATAAGATATTATGTGATGTCATTCCCATGGATGTTTGTCATCTATTGCTGGGTAGACTGTGGCAATATGACAGGAATGTGTTTCATGATGGGAGAAAGAACACATACACCTTAGAGAAGAATGGGAGAAGGCACATGTTGTTGTCGATTAAGGATAAAGAGGCGAAACCTAAAGTAAACAACATTGTACTTCTCATGAGTGGGAAGGAACTTCTTAAGGAGGTTAATAAGAAAGAAGATCCACAATTCATTGTGGCGAGGAAACCTAGAATTGTTTTGACTAGCACAAGAGTGGATGATCTACCAGAGGAAATCCAAAAGCTACTGGAGGAATTTGATGATATAGTAGTGGACGAACTACCTTGTTCATTTCCACCTATCAGAAGTATAAGTCATCATATTGATCTCATAGCTGGAGATAGTTTACCAAACAAAGCAGCGTACAGATTGACACCGCAGGAGAATGAAGAGGTCAAGAGACAAGTCCAGGATTTGATACACAAAGGATTGGTAAGATAAAGCTTGAGTCCATGTGTTGTTCCGACAATACTCAGTCCAAAGAAAGATGGAGGCTAGAGGATGTGTACTAACTCAAGGGAAATTAACAAGATTACCATCAAATATAGATTTCCATTTCCAAGGATGGATGATTTGATGGATTGCTTGAGTGGAGCAATTTTTTTTTCAAAGATTGCTCTGAAAAGTGGATATCATCAAATTCGTATAAGAGAAGGAGATGAATGGAAGACAACATTCAAAACCAATGAAGGGTTGTATGAATGGCTTGTTATTTCATTTGGCTTAAGAAACATGCCGAGCACTTTCATGAGATTGATGAATGAAGTCCTGAAGGATTTCATCGAAAAATTTGTCATTGTGTATCTTGATGACATACTGATTTTTAGTAAAACAAAGGAAGAGCATTTGAAACATTTGACTACAGTGATGTAGAGGCTACAAAAAGAGAATTTGTTGATAAACATGAAGAAATCCTCATTCATGAAGACAGATCTCGTTTATTTGGGCTTTGTTATTTCTACAGATAAGTTGGGGATGGATCCAGATAAAGTGGAAGTGATTAAGAATTGGCCATCACCAAAGAGTATCTTTGAAGTTCAAAGTTTTCACGGATTGGCTAGTTTCTACAGAAAATTCATCAGGAATTTTAGTGGAATTAGCGCACCAATGATGGACACAGTGAAGAAGAGACACAAGTCTTTTCACTAGACAGAAGAGGCAAAGAAAAGCTTCAATTTGTTGAAAAGAAAAATCACGAAACAACCAATTTTGGTGTTACCGGATTTCAAAAAGACATTTCAAGTAAAATGTGATGCAAGTGGATTTGCAATAGGGGCAGTCTTGAGTCAAGAAGATAGACCAATAGCATACTTCAATGAGAAGCTGAATGAAGCCAAAATAAAATACTCCACGTATGACAAGGAGTTCTGTGCTATTATTCGGGCATTGAAGAAATGGAGACACTATTTGATTCTTAAGGAGTTTGTCTTATACAGTGACAATCATGGCTTACAATTCGTGACTCAACAAGATAAGTTGAACCAAAAGCATGCAAAATGGGTTGAATACATGTAGAACTTTACTTTTGTAACTAAGCATATTTCTGGAACTGCTAACAAAGTTGTTGATGCTTTGAGCAAGAAATGTTTTCTATTGCAGGAGTTCAGAGTCAAAACATTGGGTTTTGATAACCTGAAGGAAATGTACAAAGATGATCCAGATTTTAAGGAGGCATATGAAGCAACTGAGAATCCAATTCTCAGGGAAAAAATTCAATGGACATAATACATAATCCAGGAAGGATTACTGTTTAAGGGTAATCAACTATGTATTCCAAAGGGCTCCATGAGGGAGAATCTGTTGAAGGAGAAAGATAGTGGAGGATTGGTCAGGCATTTCGGTCATGACAAGACGTTCTCAAATCTAAATGAGTCATATTTTTGGCCAAGAATGAGAGCATACTTCAAAAGATTCATGGACAGATGTAGAATTTGTCAGAATTCAAAAGGAAAGAGGCAAAATGTAGGCTTATATCAACCGTTACCCATACCAGAGAGGCCATGGGATGCAGTAAGCATGGACTTCATATTGGGGATGCCGAGAACACAAAGAGGGTTTGATTCGATCTTTGTAGTGGTGGATAGATTTTCTAAGATGGCACACTTTATACCATGTCAGAAAACCAATGACGCAACTCACATTGTGAATCTATTTTTCAAAGAAGTCATTCGACTTCACGGCTTACCAAGGAGCATAGTTTCGGATCGAGACACCAAGTTCGTGGGACACTTCTAGAGAGCCTTATGGAAAAAGATGGGAACAAACTTGTCATTAAGTTCATCTTATCATCCTCAGATGGATGGACATACATAAGCTATGAATAGGAGCTTGGGAGAATTGTTGAGGAGTTTGGTGACTAAACATCACAGTCAGTGGGACAACATTTTGCCACAGGCGGAATTTTCTTATAATGATTCACTTAACAGGAGCACAGAGACATAGACAAGAGGAGTTTTTGAATTGAGCGATTCAGAACGGGATGAGATAAGAAGTGTTAGTGCAGAGGATTTCATAGAAGCGATGAAGGAGCTTCATAACCAAGTTAGGGAGTGATTGCAAAACACGAGCCACGAGTATAAGTGAAGATCAGATCAACACAGGAGAGAAATTCAGTTCAAAGTTGGTGATTTGATTCTTTCATACTTGAGAAAGGAAAGGTTCCCAAGAGGAACATACAATAAATTGAAAATGAAGAAAATTGGACCATGTAAGGTCTTGAAGAAATTTGGGGAAAATGCTTATGAGATTGAATTACCCGATGGGATCGAAATTTCTCCGATATTCAACATCTAAGATTTGTACCCATACAAATTTGGAGTAGACAGTGAACAAACAAAGATTTAGTAGACAAAAAATATGCTAGTTGACGCAGATGCCTATCAACACACGTCCGCTCTCACCAGGACCTTCTTCTTCACGGGCCTGAAGAGCTAAAATACTCTTCTTATCCCTTATCGGGACCTCTTCAATACCCACATAACTCTCTCCCTATGATCTCCCCTTTGTCTTATCGGGAAATCGGGTTTCGCGTTATCGCGAAACTCGTGGGCACATTCCTCATGCTATCCAAAACCCCGAAACCAGATGGGTCTCAATGCCGATACTTCTTCGTTCCTTTAAGGGATTTCCCTATCGGGAAATCGGCATATGCGATGTCGCATTTCACTGGCACCATGAATCTCCGAACCCCGATCCGTGATGGTGCCTCTTTCTCTCTCTCTGCTCCAAGTTCCTTCAGGTTATCCCCTTCCACATATGACCTGTCATTCCACGAGACCACGCCTGCTCCACGTCGGAAATTCAGACTTCACGGGTTTGATATACGTAGAACCTACGCTCCCAGAAACTCCAAGATGCCGAACCCCGCTACACGTGCGGTCTCTCTCCTCTACGTCACCGCTTCCTTCCACTCTATCGGGTATCGCGATTTCAATTTCAACAATTCCTTTGCATGGGAAAATATCGAATGTCGATCCCCGACTCTCCAGATCACTGAAACGTGTCCAGTCTGGGATCTACGGCTATACTCCTTCCTTTCGGGGAAACGCGGGTCGCGATTTCTCCTTGCGAAAGTCCTATTTTCCTGGACACTCCGATTTTTCGATGAGTCAAGCCCCAATGAGCTATGAATCCTCCCCTGTGTGCTAAAGCTTAAACCCTGCGCAATTTCCCCAGATCTGATGGCTGTCGGGACTTCGCTAATCTTTCCTGTGAATCTTGGCCGTCGACTCCTCCTCCTCGAGGATTTCTTTAGAAAACTAATTGTCCTCCTCGGCACTTGCATCCAACTCCTATGCTTGTACTTCCCTCTCAAAACTTCCTCGATACAAACCCCCTGGGCTCTCTTTCAACAATACCATGAAGGAACTATCCCTCTTGAGCTTGCGCGCCCTGCTTGCACTCAACCTTCAACAATTTCCAAGTGTTGAATCTTTCAGACTCTGCGCACTCTCTGCAACAACAGTCATCTAACTTCGTTACTCAGACTAACAACTAAGAATTCTTCTTATCCAGCCTGCAAGCTCCTTGCAGGACCTCAATAACCGAAATCACTCCTGGGCAAATAAAATCAAAAGGTTCAACTACTGAGCCTTCATCGACGCACTCCTTGCGGATGAATTCGACTGCACACCTTGCAGGAATCTCCCGGCTCAGATAGAGAAACAATTGAAACTTATTCTCTTCCCTTTTTAGACTTTAGCTAAAAACTGAAATCACATGCACAACATATACAAAGAAAATGCATCACCAGAAAACAAACATTCATGAGCACATAAACAACATACACAGACAAACAACACCAGCCATGAATTTGAATCAGAATTCCATTCTATTAATTCAACATCTGTACATGGGTGTTCTCCACAATTTCTCTGCTTGCTCTTTTTCTTCTGAATGCTTGATTCTAAATAATGTTACAATGCACAAGTGAGGGTGTCTATATCCGTTTTCCCTCTCGAATTCTAAATCTATCATATCTACAATTAAAATCTATCTACCAGCATTAACTAAAGTAAATGTCATCTATCTACCTAAGGATGAGAGCCTAAAGTCTCAAGGTCCATTACAATACAAGTGTGTCGTCTATTAAATGGCTCATTTAAGATTACGCAAAAATTCTCAAAGTGTTTTCAAAACTTCTGCTGGCGTGTTGTCCAACTGTCTTCTGCTTGATGTGCTGGCTCGCTTGATTGTGTTGGCGATGCTCCTGCATCATACTCCCTGGATTGAAAAATTTCATGGGCTCCTATCCATGAGCTCCTGCACGGTCTGTCCATGCTTCTGTATCATTGCTTCGTTTTTCCATCTAGCATCCTCCACTGGATGGTTCTTCCATTTGACCAGATATTCAAAGTATTATTTTCTCCTGGTCTTCTTACCTACTCTCTTGTCCAGTATGCACTCCATCTGTGGCTTTTCTGCAACTTGTAATTTTTTCATCCACTCGATTTCTGGTTGCTCATCATTTCCAGCTCCTGCTTCCTCAACTTTATATGGATATAAGTCTGAGACATTGAATGTCAGAGATATTCCGATTTCATTCGACAATTCAATCTCATAACCATTTTCGCCTAGTTTCTTCAGGACTCTGCATGGCCCAATTTTCTTCATCTTTAACTTATTGTATGTTCCCCTTGGGAACCTTTCCTTCCTCAGGTGTGCCAAAACTAGATCACCAACTTCAAATTGAAGTTGTCTTCGATGCTGATCCGCTCTTCATTTGTACTCCTGATTTGAATCAACCAGTCGCTGCTTCACCTTACCGTGAAGTTCCTTCATCGCCTCTATGAATTCTTCAGCGCTTGCGCTGCTAGTAGCAGTCTGCTCTGACTCCTTGAGTTTAGATACTCCTCTCTGCTGCCTGCTATATACAATCTCAAACGGACTTTTACTTGTGCTCATGTTCACTGAATCGTTATATGCAAACTCTGCATGTGGAACCATGTTATCCCAACTGGTGGTACTCTGTCACCAGGCTTCTCAATAAGTCTCCCAGACTCATGTTGACCACTTCCGTTTTCCCATCCGTCTGTGGGTGATAATCCGAACTAAATGCCAGGTTAGTTCCTAGCTTCTTCCACAAGGTCCTCCAAAAATTCCCTATGAATTTGGTATCCCTGTCCGATACTATACTTTTTAGCAATCCATGGAGTCGAATGATCTCCTTGAAAAACAAGTTCGCAATGTGAGTCGCATCGCTGGTCTTTTGGCATGGAATGAAGTGTGCCATCTTTGAAAACCTATCCACCACCAGAAAGATGGAATCAACGCCTCTCTACGTCCTCGACAGTCCTAATACAAAATCCATGCTTATCGCCTCCCATGGCTTCTCGGGTATGGGCAATGGCTGATAAAACCCTGCATTCTGCTTTCTCCCCTTCGAATGCTGACAAATTTGACACCTGTCAAAAAACCTCTTGACATTTTCTCGCATTCCTGGCCAAAAATATGATTCGCTCAGCTTCGCAAAGGTCTTGTCTTGGCCAAAATGTCCTGCCAAGCCTCCACTGTGATTTTCTTTCATCAAGTTCTCCCTCATGGAGAAATTCAGAATGAACAGTCGATTTCCTCTGAACATCAATCCCTCCTAGATCATATAGTCTATCTAAGAAATCTGATCTCTGAGAACTGGATTCTCAGCTGTTTCATACGCTTCTCTGAAATCTGCATCTCCTGCATACATGTCCCTGAGATTTTCAAAGCCCAATGTTTTGACTCGGAACTCCTTCAGCAACAAACATTTCCTGCTCAAAGAATCAACCACTTTGTTAGCAGTCCCTGAAATGTGTTTAATTACAAATGTAAAATTATTCATATACTCCACCCATTTTGCATGTTTCTGATTCAAATTTTCTTGTTGACTTACAAACTGCAATGCATAATTATCACTATACAATACAAATTATTTTGGGATCAAGTAATGCCTCCACTTCTTCAATGCCTGTATGATAGCATAAAATTCCTTATCATACGTGGAGTATTTCATCTTTGCTTCATCGAGCTTCTCACCGAAATAAGCAATTGGTATGTCTTCTTGACTTAAGATTTATCCTATGGCATATCCGCTTGCATCACACTTCACCTGAAATGTCTTCTTGAAATCAGGCAGCACCAACACTGGTCACTCTGTGATCTTCCGCTTCAACAGATTGAAGCTTTTCTCAACCTTTGTTGTCCAATGAAAATACTTATGCCGCTTCTTCACTGTATCCATCATTGCTGCGCTAATTCCACTGAAATTCCTAATGAACTTTCGGTAGAAACTAGCCAAACCATGGAAACTCCTTACCTCAAAAACATTTCTGGGTGATGGCCAATTTTTAATCACTTCCACCTTACTTGGATCCATTTTTAATTCATTCGCCGAAATGACAAAACCCAAGTAAATGAGATATGTCTTCATAAATGAGTACTTATTCATATTAATCAACAGCTTCTCCTGCTGTAGATTTCTCATCACAATGGCCAAATGCCTCAAATGTTCAACCTTCGTCTTGTTGAAAATCAATATATCATCTAGATACACGACAACAAATTTCCCGATGAACTCCTTTAGGACTTCATTCATCAGCCTCATGAATGTGCTCTGCGCGTTTGTCAAGCCAAATGGCATGACCAACCATTCGTACAAACCTTTGTTTGTCTTGAATGTTTTCTTCCATTCATCACCTTCCCTCATGCGAATCTAGTGATATCTGCTCTTCAGATCAATCTTTGAAAAATAATTCGCCCCGCTCAGGCAATCCATCAGATCATCCATTCTCGGCAGTGGAAATCTGTACCTGATGGTAATTTTGTTGATTTCTCTTGAGTCGATGCACATCCTCCAGCCTCCGTCTTTCTTCGGAATGAGTAATGTTGGAACAACACATGGGCTCAAGCTTTCCCTGATCAACCCTTTGTCCATTAAATCCTGGACCTGCTTCTTGACCTCTTCATTCTCCTGTGGCATCAACCTGTACACGACCTTATTCGATAAACTGGCTCCTGGTATGAGGTCTATGTGATGACTCACACTCCTCATTGGTGGCAATGAATGAGGTAATTCATCTACGATGATGTCAGCGAACTCTTCCAGTAGTTCTTGAATCTCATCTAGTAAATCATTCACTCTTGTGCTAGTCAGAACAATCCTCGGCTTTTTGACAACAAAGAATTATGGATCTTCCTTCTTCTCCATCTCTGTAAGAAGCTCCTTCCCACTCATGAGAAGTATTGTGCTGTTTAATTTTGGATTTATCTCCTTATCCTTTATCGGAAGCAACATATGGGTTCTCCCATTTTTCTCCAGGGTATATGTGTTCATTCTCCCATCATGAACAACATTTCTGTCATATTGTCATGGTCTACCCAGATATAAATGGCATACATCCATGGGAATAACATCACATAAAATCTTATCATTATACCCACCTATTTTGAATTCAACCAAGCATTGTTTCGTAACACTCACCTGGTGTCCTTTCTGTAGCCATGAAACTCTGTATGGACTGGGATGATCAGTCGTCTCCAGCTCTAACTTCTCTACCATCTCGGTTGAAATGAGATTATCCATGCTACCACTGTCAACGATAACCTTTCAAACCCTATCCTTGGTCTTGCAAGCTGTCCTAAACAGTCTGGTCCTTTGGACTGAGTTTTCCACCTCCTTCTTGGGTGTCAAAAGGACTTTATGCATTCCATGTGATCTTCCACCTTCTACATCTTCAGTCTCAGCATCATGCTTCTGTGCTTCAGTGATGTGAGCTTCTCCGATGTCCTTCTTTTTCTCTGGACACTCGAATGACTTGTGTCCAATTTTCCCACATGTGAAACATGTGATTACTCCACCTCGGCCTCTTCCTCTACCTCGAGTATGAGGAGAAGTGTTTGCGTCAGCATAACCGCCACCCTGCTCTGTATGTTGTGCCCTTTGTTCAACATGTGGTCCTCACTGTGAGGTTCCACCTCTCTCAACCTTACCCTAAGGTTTCTTCCATTCCTCCTTGGGCTTCTGATATTTCTCCTAGGCAATTGTCTTACCTCTGGGCAGACTCCTCCCTCTCCCTCGCTGACCTTTCTTACGGCTCAGCTTCTCTTCGGATTTTAGAGCCATCTAATAAGCATCCTCAACTGTTCGGATGGTTTCCATACTTAATTCATATTGAATTTCATACCTTAGTCCATTCATATACCTGACAACTTTTTCATCATCGCTCTCCTGATGACCTGCTCTGATATTGAGCTTGTAAAACTCCTCGGTATACTCTTTTACCGTCATCAAATTTTATCTCAGGTTCTGCATTCTCCTGAACAATGTGATCTGATAGTCCCTTGGGATGAACTTTGCTTTCATCTTTTCAATCATTCGATCCCAACTTTTGATCTTTTGCTTGCCTTTGGAACGCCTATCTGCTTGAAGCTCGTCCCACCATAATGTTGCATGTCCTTTCAGTTTAGTGACAACATGCCTTACCTTTTTATCCTCTTCAATATCTTCATAATCGAATTAGGTGTCAAGAGCTCGAATCCAATCCAACAGCTCTTCTGCATCCAAACTTCCTTCATAGACTGGAATGCCCATTTTTGTTTTTGAACTCATTCGGGTGATAGCTTTGATCAACCGTTCGATTGATGTGTCTTCTGCTGTAACCTCTTCATCATGTCCAGCTTCCTCTTCAACTTCGGAATCACTAATATCCCCTGCACGAACTCTGCGTCTCTGAGCTGTATCCATCTCCTTGAGTCTTGCTCGGAGATCTCTCATTTGTCTCTCCATTTTTGGATTTCCTGCCGGCCTACCTCGTCTTCGTACATCCTTGTTCTCTGGATCAGGCTATTGTCTTTCCCTCCTGGGAGGCATGGTGAAATATACAAACAGAGACTAGCTTTGATACCACTTTGACGCAAATGCCTATCAACACACGTCCGCTCTTACCAGGACCTTTTTCTTCACGGGCCTGAAGAGATAAAATACTCTTCTTATCCCTTATCGGGACCTCTTCAATACCCACAGAGCTCTCTCCCTGTGATATCCCCTTTGTCTTATCGGGAAATCGGGTTTCGCATTATCGTGAAACTCGTGGGCACGTTCCTCATGCTATCCAAAACCCCGAAACCTGATGGGTCTCAATGTCAATACTTCTTCGTTCCTGTCGGGGATTTCCCTATCGGGAAATCGACATATGTGATGCCGCGTTTCACTGGCACCACGAATATCTGAACCCCGATCTGCGATGGCGCCTCTTTCTCTCTCTCTACTCAAAGTTCCTTCAGGTTATCCCCTTCCGCATATGACCTGTCATTCCACGAGACCATGCCTGCTTCACGTCAGAAATTCAGACTTCACGGGTTTGACATGCGTAGAACCTACGCTACTGGAAACTCTGAGATGTCGAACTCTGATACACGTGCAATCTCTCTCCTCTATGTCACCGCTTCCTTCCACTCTATCGGGTATCACGAGATCGCGATTTCGATTTCAACAATTCCTTTGCATGGGAAAATACCGAATGTTGATCCCCAACTCTCTGGATCACTGACACGTGTCCAGTCTGGGATCTACGGCTATACTCCTTTCGAAAGTCCTATGTTCCTGTAGACTTCGATTCTCCGATAAGTCGAGTCCCAATGAGATCTGACTCCTCCCCTGCGTGCTAAATCTTACACCCTGCGCAATTTCCCCAGATCTGACGGCTGTCGAGACTTCGCTAATATTTCCTGTGAATCCTGGCCATCGACTCCTCCTCCTCGAGGATTTCTTCAGAAAACTAATTTTCCTCCTCGGCACTTGCATCGAACTCCTATGCTTGTACTTCCCTCTCAAACCTTCCTCGATACAAACCCCCTGGGCTCTCTTTCAACAATACCACGAAGGAACTATCCCTCTTGATCTTGTGCTCCCTACTTGCGCTCAGCCTTCAACGCTTTCCAAGTGTTGAATCATTCAGACTCTGCGCACTCTCTGCAGCAACAATCGTCTAACTCCATTACTCAGACTAACAGCTGAGACTTCTTCTTATCCAGCCTGCAAGCTCCTTGCAGGACCTCAATAACCCAAATCACTCTTGGGAAAATAAAATCAAAAGGTTTAGAGATTGAGCCTTCATCGACGCACTCCTTGCGGATGAATTCGATTGCACACCTTGCAGGAATCTCCCGGCTCAGATAGAGAAACAATTGAAACTTATTCTCTTCCCTTTTAGACTTTAGCTAAAACCTGAAATGACATGCACAACATATACAAAGGAAATGAATCACCAGAAAACAAACATTCATGAGCACATAAACAACATACACAGACAAACAACACCAGCCATGAATTTGAATCAGAATTCCATTCTATTAATTCAACATCTGTACATGGGTGTTCTCCACAATTTCTCTGCTTTCTCATTTTCTTCTGAATGCTTGATTCTGAATAATGTTACAATGCACAAGTGAGGGTGTCTATATCCATTTTCCCTCTCGAATTATAAAGCTATCAAATCTACAATTAAAATCTATCTATCAGCATTAACTAAAGTAAATGTCGTCTATCTACCTAAGGACGGGAGCTTAAAGGCTCAAGGTCCATTACAATACAAGTGCATCGTCTCTTAAATGGATCATTTAAGATTACACAACAATTCTCAAAGTGTTTTCAAAACTTGTGCTGGCGCTGTCCAACTGTCTTCTGCTTGATGTGCTGGCTCACTTTATTGTGCTGGTGATGCTCCTACATCACTAGTTGCAGAGAAACCACAGATGGAAAGCATACTGGACAAAAGAGTTAGCAAAAGGACCAGGAGAAGGGAATATTTTGAATACTTGGTCAAGTGGAAGGGACATCCAGTTGAATATGCCAGCTGGAAAAATGAAACAAAAATTCAAAAGCATGGGCAGACCGTGCGAGAGCTCATGGAAAGGATCCCACGAAAAATTTCAAGTGAGGGAGTATGATGTAGGAGCATCGCGAACAACAAGCAAGCGGGGGAAAAATGCTAATACATTTTGGCACATGTTCAAAAGTGTTTAAATCGTTTTGAAGTGGGATACACCAAACATAAATGAAGTAGTTAAGAATGGGCATACTTGTGATTGTAATCAGACCTTGAGAGTCCCACTCTCGTCTGAAGGATTAAGAGGCATTTATGCTAGTAAATGTGAGTAGCTATATTTAAATGCAGATTAGATAGTTTAGAGCGTAGGAGGGAAAACGGACTATAGACACCCTCATCTTGTATCATTGTAACATTAGAATAATCAATAGAGCATAGAAAATAGAGAGGAGAAGAAGCAAAAAACTATATTTGAAAACACCCATGTACAGAAGTCTTGAATTAATACATAAAGCTTTGATTTAGACTTATGGTATGTGATATTCTCTGTATATGCATGTTGAATGCTATTCTTAGTGTTGTTTTACTCTTTCTGTCATGCATTTGTCGTTTATGCTATGTATGTATGATTTCTTGTTGAATGTCTGAAGTCTGAAGAAAGGGAGAGTAAGGAATGAGTTTCAATTGTTTCTCTGTCTGAGCAAGAGTTTTCCTACAAGGAGTGCAGCGAAATTGTCTGCAAGGTGTGCATTGACAGAAGTCAGAGTTCGTCTCTGAAAGCTCAGGAGGGATAACATTTTCTCCTTCTCACAGAAGTGAAAGTTGAGTACAGGATCTGTGCAAAGTGTGCACAGGCCGAGTAGAGTCTCAGGGGTTGCAACTTGAGGGAATTGTTGAAAGACTGTTGTCGCATGGAAGTGCATAGATTCGAAGAATTCAATACTTGGAAGTATTGAAGGGTTGCCACAAGGAGTGCGTGCATGAGTCTTGTTGAAGACACGAGTTGTGGAGAAATCTCAGGAGGGATAGAGTCTTCAAAGTTGTCGAAGAGAAGCTCAAGAGGGATAGTGCCTTGAAGTTTTGGAAGAAGGCGCAACGACGTTGTTTGCAGGTGGAAAAGTTTTGCGAAAGAATAACTATTCCATTTCGCAGGAGTCCTCAAGGAGGAATTGGACGGTCAGAATTCTCCGTGGAGAATTCATGAAGTCCCGAGGGTCGTCAGATCTTGCACAGGAAAAGGGGAGTTACGACAAGCATTCTTCAAGTGCAAGATAAGAATAAAAAAATAGCTGTAGGATCTCATCCAACAGGGGCCATTGGATCATTCACATAATCTCATTTCGGGGTTGCACGAGTTGGAGAAACGAAAGCCTTGCAATAAGATTCGCAAAATTGTGAAGTGCGAAGTCCCGAAGGGACGAAAATATTTAGAGATCATGGACAGTGGAGAGTGTACAGGTGGCATACCCATTGACACAGAGGTCAGACCTTCATTGACCATTTTGGGGTTTTGTGGGTTGAAGAACCGAAATTTTAGCATTAGGATTCGCGAAATCACAAAGTCTAAAATTTCGAAAAGGTGGGAAGTTTCATTGTGGGCCAACACTGGGAATGTGTCAGAATTCATCATTTCGGGTTTCGATAGTTTGAGAGTCTATGCTTTTGTCCCGAAAGTCCCGAAGTCGTGAGTTGCGATAGGGAGTAACGAGGAGTTCGGGATCTCGGCACTTTGAGTGTTGGGATACAAAGGAGGCAACACTTGGGTAGATAAGTCACAAAATTCTAAAGCTAGTCATGAGAGACACATGGCAGAACCACAAGGTGGTCCTGGGTGATAGACAGGTGGACACGTGTCACCTAGTGAAAGGAGTCAACACCCCATTGACCTATCGCATCTCGGGGATTCTTGATATAAGGGAACGAGGGTTCAACCCTTCGACTTGCGAAGTCACAAGTAGCGAGAACACGAGAGGGAAAGCTAATATCACTTCTCGAGGGTTTGTGAAGGGAAGGTGCCAAGGTTGGATGTTGAAACTCACGAAAGTGTGAATAGTGAGAGGCGCTAGTGTTAAGACTAGTCGGTGGTCACGCGCGGAGGGCAATGACAAGGGAAGGAGCTATACCCGTATCGACATTTTGGGTATCGTGAATTCAGAAGACGGAGAATCGAGAGACTTGGAAGGAGAAGTCGTGAAGTCGCGAACTCTGAAGTTATGATATCGTGAGAAATACAATCACATTGTTTGGCCGGGGGGAGATTGGAATTCAATGCCTCGTGTTTGATCACATGGGCTCAATAAATAAGGACCTATGGAGAAGAACCATTTTATGTGCGTGGGATTCCCTGAAGAGGGATCGAAGAATCAATCTGACTCAAGGGAAGGAATTAGAACGATCCTGTAGTGGACCTCGACCCAAGGGCCGATAGAGGTTTGGGAGGTCTGCGTCAAGAGGCATCGATGGAACCCCTTGGACTTCAAATCGAGTCATGGAGTGTACCGTTGGGGTTTGATTGTTTTACTGTGATATTAGTGCATCTGATTAGATGATATGATATGGATATATTCTGACATGATTTGTTGATGATGCAGGCTAACGATAGCTTGCCGACTAGAATCACATGTGGAGTAAAGGGGTCATGCACAACTACCAGATATGTTGAGGGAGAGGTGTCGACAAGAGCCTTTCCATAGCCTACGAACACTCACGTCGTGGCTCAAACTATATGTTAATGTTTACCTAGTTCGAGAGGACACACGATGTCGTGAGGGCGGACTACGATAGTCGCTCACGATGATTCTAAGGGGCGTGTAATAAGGCGAGGGCCTTATTCCTTAGAGGCCCTTAGTCTCCCACAATTTCAACTAGCAGAGTATTGACTCCAAGGGTTTTTTATGTCTACCAAGTCAGTCAAGAGGCGAGTGGCACCTTTGGAGTACGTAGTCTGTCCTGAAGGGCACGTCACGCAAGGGAAAAACAATTAAGGCGAGTGGCACCCTTGGAGCACCTAGTGTGTTCTAGAGGGCATGATGCATTGTTGATGATAAATGGATGAACTTAGATGGCCTTAGGACGAATAATGTGTTAAGAATTTTTAAAAACAATTTCCCTAATAAAATGTCACCCAGTAAAAAAAATTAAGGTCTAAGTCTAAATTATGCTAGTGCTAAAATTTTATCTATCTATTTAAAAAAGATAAAAAAATAAAAACGACATAATAATAATTACACTCTTCGTTAAATCTTGTAATAA
This sequence comes from Picea glauca, assembly GCA_000966675.3. Classification (NCBI taxonomy): domain Eukaryota; kingdom Viridiplantae; phylum Streptophyta; class Pinopsida; order Pinales; family Pinaceae; genus Picea; species Picea glauca. The sequence continues at coordinate 100,644 of JZKD02S2407611.1, forward strand.
TAAGAGGGTAAGCAATTTAAATGACTCATAAAAATCTATTAGGGTAAAATTTATAAAAAAAAGGGAAATAATTGTTTTATTATTTATGATAATTTAAAATTATTAAATAAAAAAAGGAAAAAGAAAAATGGGGTTAATTTCTACACCTTCCAATTTGAGTCCTAAATGAAAATGAGAAAGAGGGAAATCTAAAATATTTAGGAAACTAGGAAAATAGGGAAACACAAGAAGAAAAGGGAAACCCAAGGGAAAAAGAAGAAAGTCAAACTTAGTAAGGTATCTACCATTAAGAACATTCTAATTTAAAATTGAACTAGCAAATTGATAATGGGGAAAGTCATTAAAACTTGTAAGAGAATTTGGGGACACCTAGGAGCGACTCTAGGAGTCACTCTAGGTGGGCGAGGGAAACAAGGGAATTTAATTAATTAAGGAAATTAATTTTTGTAGGAATGAAGGGGATGGGTGACACTTGTACGGGGAGGAATTTTTAGGATTTAATTTTTAAAAACTTAATTAAATGATATTTTAGGAAAGTAAGGGAATTAAAAACTCTATATAATGAAGGGAGGATAAGGATGAAGAATCGCTTTTATTTGCATAACTTTACGCTGCAGAATTCTCTACTTGACTAACTTAGCTTGTGGGAGTTGGGATACCCATCTCGGTGAGGAGTGGTAGCTCGGCCTTGCGAGGCGAGTTGGGAGATAGATAAATCTATGGATAGTGTGTGTGGCCCTTTTGCAGTTCAGAGGGCTATGGGGGAAGAAGAGTACCCCTAGCATTGGCTAGGAGGTACCGGTGAAGTCTTTCCGGTCGACAAGAGGGTGTTTCATGGAGTGCGTGGGATGTCACTCAGAGCGGGCGATCAGGAAACAATATGCTCTCTTCATTTTTGTATGGTAGATTGTTGTGGGATTTATGCTTGGATTTGCATGTTTAATGGAGTAAGTATATTGATTGTCTAGATTGATGGATGGATTTATTTCATAGTCTAGCTTGATGATTGATTGACTCCCATGGCCTTCGTTTTCCCACATGTCTTGACCTCCTTGTGGTGTTTGATTGTGACCATTGTGGTGGTTTTTCTTATCATCCCTAGCTCATCAGTCCTCGCCTTAGCAGTTGGCCAAGAGCTTGATCTATGGTCATCACTTCAGTGTTAATAGACTTGTGGATCTCAACACCCTATCTTTCTGTGAAAGGATGATGAGAAAAGGACGAACCTATCAATCATCTACCTTTGTTGCTGTCCTTGGATGATTGGATCCTTTTGGTTCTCTTACTGTTGTCTGCAATTTGTATTAGTATTCTAGTAATGGAAAAATGAATGGATTGATGTCTGCATTTTGTTTTTGTATTAAGGCAATGGAAAAACAAATTGATTCATGTCTGCATTTTGTATTGGTATTCTAGAAATGGAAAAACTAATGGATTGCAAATTTTAGACTCGCTCGATTGAATTTTAATTAAGGATAGAGGGCATTTATAATTATGGTTTTAGTATTGACCACATAGATTTGCAAAATTAATTGTATTAACATTTATTTAGCGGACGCATTATTGTCTAATTGTAACTTGACGTGCCCCATTAAAATGGAACCCTTGTTAAAATTGAATGTAATCATAGACTGGTTAGACTAGGTGATTGGTGGGGGTGGGGAAGATGTCGTGTGGGCTGGCATCACCCCTTGTCTTCATCCTCTTGTGTCTCTTCAACCTTTGTGTGGGGTAGGTATAGTCTCCCAGTCAGTATTCAGTTCCTAGCTCATCAGAGTTTTCTTGAGTCTTGGTCCCTTTTGATTTGCACCAAGGATATTGATGCATCCATCACCTAGGGAACGACATGATTCTTGATGAGGGGATCATGGTGAGCCCTGGGGATAGTGGCGAATGAGATCTTGGATGGAGTAGGTTCTTTTGTGTGAGTTCTGACGAGCATGCAAGTTGCTTTGGGTACAAGGGTCGAACGCCTTCAAGCGTTAGGTCCGCACGCCTTAAGGTTCCAGTATTTGTTCATCTAGGTCATGATGTCGGGATGGAGGTGTTGTCCCTTATCTTGTAGGTGTGTTCGTGTTTGTTTTGGAAGTGTAGTCGTTCCTCCTTGGTTTTCTACGCTTGATTCACCCAATTTCCCTTGTTTTAATGAGTGGAGTCATAGTTTCCTGTTTTCCTAAAATGCATGCTTGAGTTCATCATCAATGGTGTGGTTAATTGTCATTGTCGTCACCTTTCTTTGAGAACAAAAAAAATAAAAATAAAATTTTCACTATCGTTTTCTTGTAATCGTAACAAAGAGGGGTCGTTACATATGGTATCTGAGCAGGTTCAACCCTACAACTGTGGATCGCCAGTCTTTCCACTATAGTAAACCCATGAGTATTAACCCTTGCATTAAGTAAAAACCTTAACGTGTCCTCATGGAGATCACATCTAGAGGGCACCCCTAAGGGTCCACAATGGACCCTAGCATCCTATGAGATCTCGAGAGAGATGATTTATACCATCCACGAGTGTCACAGATGGTGGTGTCATCGAATCATAGTTGTAGAGGAAGGCATGTGCTTCACACTTCGCATTTATGACCTCCAACATGAAGGTACACATGATAGTATTTCGACTAAAGGGGAGTGCTCTTTGATGGCGGAAGACACTCCTACCGCTTTTGAAAATGGTCATCGATGACGTGTCATGGGAATTGTTCGAGGGATGGTTCCAGGAGAGGTATGCTTCTAACGAATTTGTTGAGCATCATCTCAACAAGTTCGACGCCTTGCGACGAGGTAGCCACATGGTGCTCGAGTACAAGGCCCGTTTTGGAGCTGCTTAAGTATTCTATGCACCAAGTTACCCAAAAAATTAAGGTCAAGAAGTTTGAGTTTGGCCTTATTGTTAGAATTCATCTTCTAGTTCGAGTACCAAGAGTACTGGAATGAAGAAGGGGTGTTGGACATGTGGGGATCCACACTACCAACACAATTTCTTTGTGGAGAGGACTAGAGCATCTGGATTAGTTGGATCCACTACCATGGGAGATATGGGCAAGGCCCATCGGATTTATGCAGTGGTGAATAACCGCGACACAGAGAACTAGTTGAATGTGCTCGATATGTCAGGTACCATTGTTGATCAGACCCTTAGTATTTTGATAGTTCCCAGTGCTACCGAGAGTTTCATTACGGGTGCAATGCTAAAAAGGATTAAGGTAAAGGCAGTCGAACATGATGATTTTATCTTTGTATAGATGGATTCAGGAGCCAAATAGAAGGTTGGAGGAAAGGTTATGGGTTGTACCCTTAAACTCAGAGATTTTGTCACCAGGTCCAACCTGTACGTGACAATATTAGGATCTTATGACATCATGACTGGTATGGAATGGTTGGAATCGCATGAGGAGATACTCAACTGTAAGACGAAACAATTGAGCTTGGTCGATGATGAGGGAAAAAGATGAGTTATTGTAGGTCTGAACCAGGGATTTTCCCCGAGGTTCATCTCTTCCTTGCAGCTACTGAAGAGCATGTGCAAGGGGTGTAAGCTTTATGATATCCTTGCATTAAATGAGAAGGGAGTAACAGAAGGTCTAGAACACCTTCTGGTGGTGAGAGAGTTTGCAAACGTCTTTCTAGGGGAGTTACCTAGGATCCCATTCGAGAGGGAATTGGAGTTTACTATAGATCTAAAATCGGGGACTCAATCGATAGCTAGAACGCCTTATCGGATGTCAACCCCAGAGTTATAGGAGTTGAGAATGAAGCTGAAGGGATTGCTAGACCTGGGACTGATACATCCAAGTGTGTCACTATGGGGTGCGTCTCTTATTGTCATATGAAAGAAGGATGGGTTCTGGAGGCTCTGCATTGATTACCGTCGATTGAACAAGACGACGATCAAGAATCAATATCCATTGCCTAGGATTGATGATCTGTTCAATCAGATGAAGGGTGCGACGATTTTATCAAAGATCATTTTGCGATCATGGTATCACCAGTTATGAATCAAGGAGGATGATGTCCCTAAGACGTCCTTTAAGACGAGGTTAGGACATTGCGAGTTTATTGTTTTACCGTTTGGACTAACAATGCTCTAGGGGTATTTATGAGTTTAATGAATAGGGTGTTCCGCGAGTACTTGGACAGGTTCATCAAAGTATTCACTGACGATATTTTTATTTACTCTTGGATGATGGAGGAGCATGATGAGAACTTACGCTTCATACTACAGTGTTTGCAAGAGAAAAAATTGTATGGGAAGTTGTCCAAATGCTCATTTTATCAATCGAAGATTCACTACTTAAGGCATTTCATCTTCGACGAAGGTATCGTCATGGATCCAGCCAAGGTTGAGGCTACTATGGAATGGCCTACGTCGACAAATGTCCTTGAAGTGCGTAGATTCATGGGTTTAGCAGGATATTATCGATGGTTCATTAAGGGGTTTTCGAAGATAGAAAACTCGATCATGGAATTGTAGAAGAGAAACAAGAAGTTTGTTTGGATCGAGAAATGTGCAGAAGCATTTTGGAGGCTCAAGGAGTTGCTGACATCAACACTGATACTAAAGGTCCCTGACATGGACGTGAACTTCTTTTTATGTAGTGACATATCCAAGGAAGGCTTAGGCAGAGTCTTGATGTAAGACGGATGAGTGATCGCTTACATCTCGATGAAACTAAGAAGGCATGAGGAGAACTACGCAACGCACAATTTGGAGTTGTTAGCCATCGTATATGCCTTGAAGTTTTTGAGACACTACCTTGTTGGATGAAAATTCTAACTAAATACTGACCACTGTGGACTACAACACATCTTTATGCAAAGCAACTTGAACGCATGGCAACGACATTGGTTGGAATTTCTTAGCGAGTACGACTTCGAGATTAAGTACATAAAAGGAACAATGAACCGAGTGGCAGACACATTGAGTTGGATACCACACATATTTTTGGTGCTACCTCTTCAGACGAATCTACGTGAAAAGATTCTAACTTTACAGTGTGACGATGACTAGTACAAATAGGTCGAGGGTTTTATCGGACAAAACACAATGATGGTACCTATATTTGAAGTATTTTCATTTGATAGTGATGGTTTATTGAGGTTTAAAAATTGGATTTATGTACCACTGAACAACTAGTTGAGGATACTGATCCTAAGCGAGGCTCATAGAGATGTCTACATGGCTCACCCGAGAGTCATGAAGATGAGGGAGGACCTTAAACCCTTATTCTTCTGGAAGGGATTGAAGGAAGACATAGTCAACTATTTGGCCAGATGTCTAGAACGTCAGTAGGTAAAGACTAAACATAGACACCCAACAGGATTACTACAGCCACATGCTATTCCGAAATCGAAATGAGAGGTTATTTCGATGGATTTTATTGTTGGATTGCCACTAATAGGAAGGAGACATGACTCAATTTTCATAGTAGTAGACACTTTGACGAAGAGTGATCATTTTATTCCTGTGTGTACGACGTATCAGGCACCTGACATAGCTAGAGTTTCATCAGTGAGATTGTGAGGCTGCATGGCATGCCTAAGAGGATTATATCTGATCAAGGATCAGTGTTTACTGAACGATTTTGGATGAGTTTCCAAGAGGCCTTGGGAACCCACCTTAACTTTAGTACTGTGTATCACCCAGAGACTGATGGGAAAACCAAATAAATGAACTAGACCTTGGAGGACATGTTGCGCATATACGTGATGGACCAACAAAACTATTGGGAAGAATTCTTACCACTGGTGGAATTCGCTTATAAGAACAGTTACCAAAGCACCATTAAGATGGATCCTTTTGAGTTTCTTTATGGGCGATCATGTCAGACGCCTTTGAGTTGGGATCGCCTTGAGGATAGGGTCCTAGTGGGATGAGAAGTGATCCAAGAAATGGAAGAGACAATGAAAATGATAATACAAAGGATTAAAGAAGCGAAGGATCGGTAGAAGAGTTATGCTAATGTGCACCATGTCGATCGTAGTTACGAGGTTGGCGATCAAGTCTTCTTATGGGTTAAACTGCCTAAGAGTTCGACCAAGTTTGTAAAGGGAGCTAAAATCTCTCCTAGGTTCGTGGGACCTTTCGATATTGTGGAGAGAAAAGGGCCCATGGACTATTCACTATCCTTGCCTGATTCTTTAAGGTGTATGCACGATGCTTTTCACGTCTTTGTTTCAGAAATTTTGTTTAGTGATCCTACAGATGTTTTGAATTGAGAACCTAGAGGGTGTCGGATGAGGGGACACTCATGGCTGAGCCAATACACATCTTGGATCATCGCATTCAACAACTACGACATCGAACAATGGAGTAGGTCAAGGTCCAGTGCGACAACTATAGTCTGCACTTGGTGACCTAGGAGGACGCATATGATATGCACCATTAGTTTCCATTTTTGTTTGATACATAGAATTATGATACTGTGATATACATTATTTTGGCACTTATACTGTGAAACTTCGGGACGAAGTTTAGACCAAGAGGGGGTGTATGTAACATCCCTCTCTAGCACATTGAGAAAACTTATTCTTTGAGGACACTTACTCGCAAGTGATCCGGATTATTATGCTATTAAAACATTTGATTTTGATTATGAGGCATTATTGGTTGATGACATGTTGTTTAACTACATTGACATAGACATGTGTTATTGACTTGGTTTTACCTAGTGTGCAAGATTTTGGACCTCGAGGATGAGAGGAATCGATGGAACCCCTTGGACTCTGGATCGAGTCGACAACTGTACCATTGGGGTTTGATTGTTTTACTGTGATACTAGTGCATTTGATTAGATGATATGATATGGATATATTCTAACATGATTCATTGATGATGCAGGCTAACGATAACTTGTCGACCAGACTCACATGTGGATTAAATGGGTCACATATGCTACCAAATATGTTGAGGGAGAGGTGTAGACAACAACTGTGCCACAACCTACTAGCACTCTCGTCATGGATTGAACTGTAGGTTAACATTTACCTAGTCCAAGAGGACCCACGATGTCATGAGGGTGGACTGCGACAGTCTCTCATGATGATTCTAAGGGGTGTGCAATAAAGCAGGGGCCTTATTCCTTAGAGGCCCTTAGTCTCCCATAAGTTCACATGGCAGAGTATTGACTCCAAGGGTTTTTTATGTCTACCAAGTCAATCAAGAGGTGATTGTTGATTAAGGTTGGTTGTCATTGATGTCAACCCTTGAAGACCCGTAGCACAAATTTTTGGGTAATGGACCCAATAGTGTTTGATGTAAATATTACTCATTATTGTTTTTTCATGGTTTATAAGAAGTAAATATGGATGAACTCCAAAGTGGTCCCCTTATGGTGAAAGCCCTCACGGGAAGACGCTTTGTGGAGTAAGAGAACCCATG
>JZKD02S2407611.1:116147-146206 GCA_000966675.3 Picea glauca
TTCCACGTAAAACACTGGTGTTCTGTGCATGTGTGTGATTGTTTATTTATTACTTCTCATTATTGGATAATAATTCTACATTGATATAACATTTGAAGAAAAAGGATTATAATTAAGTTAATATTGATTCACCCCCCTCTTAGTAATCCAACAAGTGACACCCTTGGAGCACGTAGTGCATCCTGAAGGCCACATCGTGCAAGGGAAACAAATTAAGGTGAGAGGCACCCTTGGAGCACCTAGTGCATCCTGAAGGGCACGATGTGTTGTTGATGATAAATGAATGAACATAGATGGCCTTAGGACGAATAACATGTTAAGAATTTTTAAACACAAATTCCCTAATAAAATGTCACCGAGTATGGAAATTTAAGGTCTAAGTCTAAATTATGGTAGTGGTAAAATTTTATCTATCTATTTAAAAAAAAAAAAAAAAACAACATAAATAATAATTATACTCTTCATTAAATATTGTAATAATAAGGGGTAAGCAATTTAAATGATTCATAAAAATCTGTTAGGGTAAAATTAAAAAAAAAGGGATAATAATTATTTTATTATTTATGATAATTTAAAATTATTAACTAAAAAGGGAAAAAGGAAAAACGGGGTTGATTTATACACCTGCCAATTTGATTCCTAAATGAAAAGGGGAAAGAGGGAAATCTAAAATATTTAGTAAACTAGGAAAAGAGGGAAACATAAGAAGAAAAGGGAAACCCAAGGGAAAAAGAAGAAAGTCAAACTTAGTAAGGTATCTACCATTAAGAATTTTCTAATTTAAAACTGAATTAGCAAATTGATAATGGGGAAATTCATTAAAACTTGTAAGAGAATTTGGGGACACCTAGGAGCGATTCTAGGAGTGACTCTAGGTGGGTGAGGTAAATAAGGGAATTTAATTAATTAAAGAAATTAATTTGTGGAGGAATGAAGGGGATTGGTGACACTTGTACGGGGAGGAATTATTAGGATTTAATTTTTAAAAACTTAATTAAATGAGATTTTAGGAAAGTAAGGGACTTCTAAACTCTATATAATGAAGGTAGGAGAAGGATGAATGATCTCTTTTGTTTGTGTAATATTATGTTGTAGAAATATCTACTTGATTGACTTAGCTTGTGGGAGTTGGGATACCCAGCTCGGGGAAGAGTGGTAGCTCGGCCTTGGGAGGCGACCTGGGAGCTAGTTGAATCTCTGGATAGTGTGTGTGGCCCCTTTGTGGCTCGAGGGGATAAGGGGGAAGAAGAGTACCCCTAGCATTGGCTGGGAGGTACCGGTGAAGTCTCATCGGTTGACAAGAGGGAGTTTCACGGAGCATGTGGGATGTCACTCAGAGCAGGCTATCAGACAATGGTACTTTCTCTTCATTTTTGTATGGTAGATTGTTGTAGGATTTATTCTTGGATCTACATGTTTAATGGAGTAAGTAAATTGATTGTCTACATTGATGACTGGATTTCTTTCATATCCTATCTCGATGATTGATTGAATCCCATGGCCTTTGTTTCCCTGCATGTCTTGACCTCCTTGTGGTGTTTGATTGTGACCATTGTGGTTGTTTTGCATATCATCCCTAGATTTTCAGTCCTTGCATGGGAAGTCACACAAGAGACTGATCTATGGTCATCGCTTCGACGTTAATAAACCTATGGATCTCAATGACCTACCTTTCTGTGCAAGGATGATGAGGAAAGGACAAACCTATCAGTCGTATACCTCCGTTGTTATCCTTGGATGATTGGATCCTTTCGGTTCTCTTACTGTTGTCTGCAATTTGTATTGGTATTTTGGCAATGGAAAAACGAATTGATTCATGTTTGGATTTTGTATTTGTATTATGGAAATGGAAAAATGAATTGATTCATGTCTGCATTTTTTATTGGTATTCTGCCAATGGAAAAATGAATTGATTCATGTCTGCATTTTGTATTTGTATTCTCGCAATGGAAAAATGAATTGATACATGTCTGCATTTTGTATTGGTAATCAGGCAATGGAAAAATGAATTGACTCATGTTTGCATTTGGTATTGGTATCCTGGAAATGGAAAATATTTTTTTCTTTTAAATGTTTCTAGAGATTGTTGTTTTAAATGCCCACATTTTTCTTTCGAATGAGACAAAGATCGTCATTTAAAATTGCCCACATTTTTGCTTTCAAATGAGACTGAGTTTGATGTTTTAAATGCCCCCGTTTTGCCTTCAAATGAGACCAATATTGTTGTTTTAATTGCCCACGTTTTTTCTTTCAGATGAGACTGAGTTTACTATTTTAAATGCCCACGTTTTTTCTTTCAAATGAGACTGAGTTTTTTGTTCCAAATTCCCACGTTTTTTCTTTCAAATGAGACTGAGTTTTCTATTTTGAATGCCCACGTTTTTTCTTTCAAATGAGAATAAGATTGTCGTTTTAAATTCCCACGTTTTTTCTTTCCAATAATGGACTGAGTTGTTGTAGAAATCACCCTCGAATTTAGCCTTTTAAATCTTAAATTCACTTGCCGGAATGACCACGGTTTTAGTAAATAAAAATTGACTATGTGCATGTTGAATTCACCCACCCTTTTTTTTGTCTATTCAATTCATAACTGATTTGCAGTAATGACCATGATTTCTCCTTCAAAATGTGACAGCATTTTCCCTTGAGTGATGGACTGCGTTGATGTTGATTGGATACGTTTTCCTTTAACTATTGAGTTGTTGTTGACTCAGAACGATTGGCCACCATGTGGGCACTGTGCTTTTGTTAATTTTTCCACAACAAATTAAATAGATAACAATTAGTTAAATGGCTTACTATTGCTAGATTCATTGCTATGTAATGGTTGCATTAAATGCCTTCATTTTTGTAGCAAATAAAATGGATAACAATGAGTTAAATGCCTTGTTATTGCTATATTCATTTTTATGTAATGGTCATATTAATCGCCAAAACAATTTCTACAACAATGTAAATGGCCAGTAGATTCTTTCTTTGGATTAAATGACACAACAAGTTAAATGTTAACTAACACCTTAAATTCCTTCCTATTGTTGTATTACTTGTTATGACAATAGTCATGTAAACTACCTTGTTAGTGTGCTTTTAATTCTCGTGTTAATGGTCATGTAATTGCCTTATTATTTCTATATTAATTGTTAAGTAACCGCTATGTTAATTTCCTCGATAAATTGCTCCAGCCCTGCTAATAGTTAGTAGTTTCCTTCTAATATTATTAGAGAGATAGTATTGTTAGCTCGGTCAATATAACTAGACTAGATGTTGAGATTTAATTGTTCATAAGTGTTATAATGATAGAATTCTACTTTAAGATTGTAAATGTTGTTATTTAAGTTAATGTCTAGTTGGGTGGAGAATTTGGATTAACACAGACTTGACTGATTAGATTGTGTTAAAGATTAAATTTGATTGGTAAGTAAGGAATGGATTGCAAATTTTACACTCGCTGGATTGAATTTTAATTAAGGATAGAGGGCATTTATAATTATGGTTTTAGTATTGACCACTTAGATTTGAAAAATTATTTGTATTAAAGTTTATTTAGACGACGCATTATTGTCTAATTGTAACTTGACGTGTCCCATTAGAATGGAACCCTTGTTAAAATTGAATGTAATCATAGACCGGTTAGACTGGGTGATTGGTGGGGGCAAGGACTATGTCGTGTGGGATGGCGTCACCCCTTGTATTCATCCTCTTATGTCTCTTAAACCTTTCTATGGGGTAGGTATAGTCTCCCAGTCATTATTCAGTTACTAGCTCATCGGAGTTTTCTTGAGTCTTGGTCCCTTTTTTTTGCGCCAAGGTTATTGACGCATCCACCACCCAGGGAATGACATGATTTCTGATGAGGGGATCATGACACTCCCTAGGGATAACTAAGAACACGATATTGGCTGGAGTAGGTTCTTTTGTGTGAGTTCTGATGAGCGTGCAAGTTGCTCTTGGCACAAGGGTCGAACGCCTTCAGTCGTTACATCTGCACACCTTGAGGTTCTAGTATTTATTCATCTAGGTCATGATGTCGGGATGGGGGTGTTGTCCCTTAGCTTGTAGGAGTGGTCATGTTTTCTTCGGAAGGGTAGTTGTTCCTCCTTGTTGTTCTACGCTTGATTCACCCAGTTTCCCTTGTGTTAGTGAGTGGAGTCATTGTTGTCTGTTTCTTGTGTTAGTGAGTTGATTCATAGTTCGCCTTTCTTCCAGAACACACACAAGAAAACAAAACAAATTTACACTGTCGTTTTCTTGTAGTCGTAACGAAGAAGGGTCGTTACAGATAACTTGGTTGGGGTTTGTACTTCCCATTGTGGGTTTTGTTGATGTTGTAAGTTTTTCAATGGCACTTGGCTTGTAACGCCTTCATGTGTTTGGTTGTGCACCATCAAGGTTCTAGTTAACTGGTTGTCGAGGTCATACTATCGAATAGAGGTGTTGTCCCTTAGTTGGTAGGCGTGGTCATGTTGTGTCGGATGAGTAGTTGTTTCCCTTTGTTTCTCTATGCACATTTCGCCCAGTTGTTCTTGTGCCAGTGCATGGAGTCATAGTTTCCTATTTCCTAGACTGTGTGCTTCCATTCATCGTCAGTTGTGTGGTTAATTGTTGTTGTTGTTTCCTTCCTACCCAAAAAAAAAAAATTCCTTGTGTTGCGTCGCATGTAGTCCTAATGGATGGGTCATTACACTATAACATAATTTCATTCTGGTGAAGGTAAAATACTTTTTATGAGGAGAAAACCCACTCAAGAATCAAGAAGCAGTAAATTATTCAAGAATATGGAAGTGGTTTCAAGAAGCATCTTTCGGGCATGAGAGAGAGGAATAAAAGACAATGAAGGATCTCATTGTTGATATTGTCACTTTGGAGACTTAAATATTTTCTTGCAACCATAGTTGTTCCACCACAGAAACCTTGAGCACAGTTAGTTGGTAAATACAACATGAAATAGAGATTTATCCCCTACATTTAAGTTCCAGCCTCTAATTCGTCTTCTATTATGTTTGTGTTCTTGTACAACACCTCCTCCCACTTTTTCTTTTCTTGTATCAGATCTGATTTATAAAAGTTTACACAATAGACCTTTCACCATATTCAGTGTTACTGTATAATTTTGGGTTATGACATAAAAGTGATTTCCTTTGAATGCATGACCATTTATTTGTGGATTTAAATGATATTCATAGGCTACCTCCATGTATTTGAGTGTATGAAGATGTTAATTGTTTGAAGCATGTGTTATAGATATGTATACATATGTTAGAGCTGCTAAATTCTTAATTTCTCAACGCGATATTTTGTGCCATAGATAAAAGAATTCAAAAATGTTAATTATTCCTAATGTTATCTATAGAGAAAGGAATTCAAAAATTACATACGATGGGGGTAAAATCATGAATATGGGTAACACTTTTGCTTGTTTTATGAGAAAAAAAATTGTATTTTCACATGTTCTTCAACTTCCGGCATCCAAAAGTATTTTGTTTATTTAGAATTTCATTTTACAATAAAAAAAAAACTTGTGAATAATTTTGTTAGCTTTCCAATGACTATTATTAATTTTTTTTTATTAATATGTGATATGTCAATTTGAAAATTGTTTAACAGTATGTTCCTTAAACATGAAATGAATGATACTGAGCTATTTTTCCTCCAACAATGTATCTATTATTAAAATTATGTTTATAACAAATGAAATATACTGCAACAATATACAGAGACACTATTTTATGATAACTATAATTTTCAATCTAATGGATGAATATTATAATTTCTAGAATTTTTTGAAGTTGACCAAGCTGAAAACCTTCCACGTTTTAGACACATGTTTTCATCCACCTTGTATATATCTTAATTTTTACTTAAAAGTAAAATCTATAAATACCCTTTTGAAAATAACAGTTTAAGGATTATCAGTATAATTTTTTCTAAATTTTTGACTGTGTATTTTTAGAGATACGTATATTTCATTTCACTGAATCATAATGTATGTTGAACATATTATGCAACAAGAATTTTTTTAAATTAAATAAAAATAAATATAAATAATGAAAATGAAAAAAAATTATAGGAATTGAAAGTAGATTCAATTCTGCAAATAATGGTGTCATTTTCGAAACCAAATTCTAAGTATTTGCAGGAGTCCTCAACCTCCAAAGTTTAGGTAAGATTGGGGCAATTCTCTAGTTTTTGTTTATAGTCCCAATTTCTAGTTTTCGATCGAAAAGATATTATTTCGGCCGAAAGAATAAATTTTAATGGAAACTATCAAAAGTAAACGGTTTCCAAGGTTTTCAGCCGAAAAATCCTTGTTTCGGATGAAAGAAGGTTGAGCAAATTTTTTCGATCATGAAAAATGCAAAGACACATCGTATCGTCTCATTTCGTGCCAAATTGTATAAATACACTTTCGGCCAAATACATTTAACACAATTCATCGCTTGTTTGATGGCTTTTTAGAGCACTTAAAAAAGGTTTCTAATCATTTTTTTGGTTTTTGTTGAATAAGGTAATTGATGTTTGTTCAAGTTTTTATTGGAATAACAATTTATATGTTGAAAGATAAATGTTGAGCATTTTTTCACGGTGATTCCTTTGTTCAAAATATCTTTTACAGATTACTATAAAATTCATGGGAAACAAAAGTTTGTGCAAGAGAAAAGTTGATCGCACTGGAGATGATACTCTCCATAACAAACAAAGAAAAGAGAATGATCGGAGAAAGAAACGAGAACGTTCAAATATTAAAAAAAGAAACGATGATAATGTAAATAGATATTTTCAACAAGAAGAAGTGCAACCAGGTATGCATGCACATATTTTCTATACTAAAAGTATAAAATTCAAATTTAAAATATTGTTTAATATAATTGATTGTAATAAAAATTTGATGTTTTTCAATAAACATATATAGATTTGTCTCATAATGTCAAAGAATAAGTTGAAACTGAAATTAAAGCAGAAGAGATTGAAAATAAAATTGAAGAAAAAGACGAATCACATATAGGTATGTACATAAATTTAGATAATACAAGATAAACACTTGTATACATAGTTTAGTGAATTTATGTTCGCATTTTGTTTTTTAATATAAACTTTAAATTGAAATATGCAGGAGAATCTATCAACATTGATGATAAAATATTAAAAAATTTTGACACTGACAAATTTGTGAAGAAAAATGCTAAGCATTATATAAGATATTGAGCTAAGAATATGTATAACATGTTTTTCAAAGATGAATCAGTAACAATACAAGATCAACTTTTACACTATCTAATAAAGTCAAGAAAGTTAAAAGAAGCTACATGAATATTGGGTATTCAAAAGTTGACAAAAGATACAAAGGTGAAACAAAATGTCTTTGACAATATAACTAGTGTATTAAAATATTTTGGAAACTCTTGAAAAAACAATGTCAGTGTTGCACGTAGAGCGATACAAACAACAATTGTTTCATCTAGGAATACAAACGATCGTTTGACATGAGACATGGCAAAAATGATGGGAAAGTCAAGAAAAACATTGCACAAACATAGAAAATTTCTGTTGCAAATAGATGCAAATGATGAACTGGCTTGTTGGATAGTGATTTCTAGACAACCCTACAAAGATAGGCTTGCAAAAAAAGTTAAAGAATTGGCCCGTAATTGTTTGTTGGCAGAATCTCATGTTTCACCACATACAAGGGATGTGTTGCGACGGAGAATGGAACGAAAACAATATGAAGAACATCAAAAACATATATTGCCAATGAAGCAAATAGAATTGTTCAATAAGTTCAAAGAATCGCACAAAGAAGTTAAAATTTCCATCAATACATTTGTGCAACAAAAACCATGGTTTGTTAGACCCATCACTGTTCATGACACTTGTTGTTGTCATTATCATGTGGAATTTGAATTCTATTACGACACTTTTTTGGATTTTGGTAAAACTTTATGACCAAGTTCACCTCCTTCTTCCACATTCTGTTCTTTTATATATGAAATTCTATGTGAAAGAGAAGGTGATGATTTATTTTACAAAAGAAAATGTGTTGGTGGAAAGACATGTGATCGTTGTGGAAATCTAAGTTTTTTTCATTCAAAGTATCATATTGATATGAATTTTCAATAATTTTCTAATATAACAGTCAATTGGAAGAGATATGAATATATCAACAACACGACTCCACATTTTTCAAATGTTATGTGCAAAAGTATTGATTTGAAAGTAGATAAAATCTGTGTGATAGATTTTTTTAAGAAGTTTGAGGAAGATATTTTTAAATACACCAAGAATTCACATAGATATCAATGGAAAGACCTACAATTAAAACAATCTCATGAGGTGTTTCCCCTAGGGACATTTTTGTATGTATTTGATTTGCAGAGAATTACATATTCGCTGCACAAAAAGAAATACAAAGTGAATATTATCATTCTGATCAAGTCATGATATTTCTCCACATTCTATATATACATGCTCAATGAAGTCTTGATAACATATAAATCACCAATGAAAATCGACGTGTTATTAAAGAATATCACTTTTATATAAGTGATGATCGAGCACACGACACACCTTATGTACAACATTGTTTTGATAAATTTTATGATTCATTGAAAGAATGCGAAATTAGATTCGATGGACATTGGATATGGCCAGATAGGTGTGTGGGTCATTTCAAATCTTCATGATTATTATATTGGTTATGTTGTCTTCATAAAAAATCAAACATTACACATTGTTGTAACTTTTTTGAGACTGGTCGTGGTAAAGGAGAACATGACGGTGCAGGGGCATGTGTAAAATGAAGACTTCGAAGGTATCAGACGAACCCTCATGCCGATTGATTTGAATCTGCTGAACAAGTTGTTGAATGGTGCAAAATGGTGATAGCCATGAATATAATCCATCAAGGCATGTGCGTAGGTGTTTCTATTTATAAATGTTACACATATACACATGATATTTTTATTTGAACGTGTTCAAATTTATATTCAATCTTCAATCATTTTCTTGAGATATTTCAAGTTAACAAGTTTTTGTCTTCTGTAAGTTTTTTTGGTATGTTGGAATCCAAGATTCAAATAGATCAATCCAATATGCCACCAGTACAATACCTGGGACATGAAAAATACATTCAGTTAAAACAAAACATTATCAGAATGTGTTTGCATTTGATAGAAGAAATGAGTCTTATATTTGTTTAGTTTTCATAGAGAACACATAATCCATAGATATTTTTGAAAACGGAAATGCAGAATATGTTAAAGCTTGGAGACATACTGGACTTAATGTACAAGGGAAAATGCAACTTGGAAGCTCATAGGAGATGGAATCAAATGAAACTATAGTGTCATTTGATGGCAATAGAGTTTCTGATCTTATTAGAGAAAGTAATTTTTATGTTTAATTTTTTTCAAATAACTTGTAGATGTACTTGTGTGATAATCTAAAACGAACTATTTGTTGTCCAATATATCAAATTATTTGCAGGAGATGTCTTTTCTATGGTTTCACCTGTAGACAACACTGAAAACATGAAATATTTTTTGATACGATGCACAAAACAAAAGATGATACTATTAGAAGATTTTGATGATAACAGTTTTATATATGAAAGATAATCCATTGTATTGAAATGATATTTTTTTAAGAAACCCATCAAAATGATACTCATGTTCACTTTCAAGACTACCATTCAGATGTCATAAGTTGTCAATATAGTCATTTGGTATGTCCAACAAGCATAAACTTAATAGAAGTTCAATCAAGAAAAAAAACAAAAGTTAGAAAATGGAAAATATCCAAAGGCGATCATGAATGAATAATTGAAGATGGAAATAATTACGATTTATTTAAATGAGTGACACATGTACATTCCATAATTTTATGTTTTTCATTTAAAGTACACCTATTTATGAATATCTAGGATTCTAGAATCATTTCCAGTTTAGTTTACTTTCATGGTCTAGATTCAATTAAGAAAAGTTATATTTTTGATGAATTAAATAAAGTTTACCAAGCCTTATTTACAATCTCACAGAAGAATCTATAGATTGTATCTAGGGAACCTAAATTTACCTATACTTTGAATGATTATACTTTAATCCTACAAATTATCCAAATCCTATACACAAATCGTTTAATGCATGTAACCAATTTACTACATATAGGATAAATGCGTTCATTATTTGAAATTTGATTGTTAAATGTTTTTTCATATGAAAATGATAATTTCATATCAAAAGTAGGACCCATTTCCATGTCATGAGAAGAGACTATTGATGGCTTAGAAAAACTTTAAATTCTGATAAATTTTAATGAAGATTGCTTACTTATATTAAATTTGATGACTTGTTTTGACTATTTTCATTGTTGGATTTATATTAAATTTAATGACTTGTTTTGACTATTTTCAACCATATTTCCAAATCAAACAAAATTGAAATTATAAGTGAGAACCTATAATTTTTATTTCACATTTTCTTGAATATTTCATTGTGAAATTTCATAAGAAACTAAAAAATTTGACGAACTAAAAAATTTAATTTTTATTTCACATTTTCTTGAATATTTCATTTTGAAATGTCATAAGAAACTATAAAATTTGATAATTTTTTTTAAATCAAGAAAATAGTATATTCAAATTATTTCATTCAATATTTTATATAAATAAACATAGTGCAAGTAAAATATGGACAAGACAAAATATTACATGAGTGATCTCAATATATCTTCTATCTCTTCTTGTGCTTTTGTCATCATATTTGTAGTTTTCTCATAGTTGTTTTATGAGAAAGAAGGTGAATTAAAAGACCATTAAAACCTTTCATTGGGATATTCATGTAAATTGAGATTTTGATGTAAATGTGAGACCACGTCTCTCTGAAAATATCAAAATGATAAAGACCATGTAAATGTCCTAGGTGCAAATTCAAGTGTGTGTAGATTCCCTTGTGTGTGTCTCTCTTACTTTGTAATATTTATAGTGTATTTCTTCGTTATTCCATTTGTTCAAGTGATTCTTTCTTTCTATGTCTTCTAACCCATTGTTACACTAATTTTCTTAGTTTTTTCTTCTTCTTTTTCACGCGAGAAGAATAGTTTCACTGTTATTCTATTAGAATCCAATGAAATTTTTTGTTACATATGGATCTAGAAAGTTATGATAAAAAAAGATTTGTAGTCTTTCGTTCCTTCCAAATTTTTACATTGTAGTAAAGTTATAAAAATTCATATAGTGTCATATACAAAATTATTCAAAAAAGGGACATTTGTAAAGATCCAAGCTAGAAAATGTAAAATTGTTTTGTACATACAACAGTTCCATTAACAATTTCTTCATAAAAGAGCCAACCAAAATTTTCTTTGAGTGACTTTTTGGAGAGGTTCTCTGCTACTTTATTGAACTATCTATGTACATGCATAAATTTGATAGATTCCAATCAATTATTTAATCTTCTTATATTTTATGTTACTTTGTTTCACTATCTATGTATGTACATAAACTTGATAGATTGAAATCTATTATTTAAGCTTTTGATCTTATCTTTCCAGTTGTTAGGATATATCAAGTTCAGATTGGATTTGGAATTTATCGAACCGATAGTGACCTTGGAATCTCCTGCAACCATCATTTTTTTTATGGAAACGTTGGAAAGGGGTAATAATAATCCTCATAGGCCCAAGAGTTCAACTTTACATTGAATGTTATCAGTCCACAATGAAATATGTTGAATTTTATCAGTCCTCATATGGCCAAGAACAATCCACAATGAAATATGTTGAATTTCATCATGTGTTTTTGAAAAATCCACGGTGAACATAAAAGAAATAATTTAAATTAATACATATTAGTATAGGAACAAGAGTTAAAATTTATGTTGAATTTTATGAGTCCACAATGAAATATGTTTAATTTTATCAGTCCCCATAGGCCCAAGAATGGTCCACAATGAAATATGTTCAATTTTATCTGTGTTTTTGAACAGTCCACAGTGAACATAAAAGGAAGCATTTAAATTAATACATAGTAGGATAGACCCAACATTTCATCTTTATGTTGAATTTAATCAGTCCATAATGAAATATGTTAAATTTTGTCAGTTCCTGAAATGACCCCGATGTTACGACTACAAGGGACTCAATGCAGAAGCAATTTTTTATTTTTTTTATTTTTTAAAGAAGGAAAGAAACAATGATGACAGCTAAATAACACAACTTGACGATGAACACAATGCATGCAATCCACGCCAAACACAACGTAATGACCCAACGTACTAGCACACCATATCGCTGGATGTAACACACTGAAATCCAACCAATTCAACCTAATAGCTTCGACGACCAGTGACTAAAACCCTTATGGAAAGTGAGAACGATCACAAAGTTACAGAACAAGGTACCCAAATTCAATTACAACAACGACTTTTCCCTACACGGGAAGAGCATGACCCAACCGGGTTTCGCATGTGCTTCTCTATTAACATGCTCATTGATCCCATCCTAAGGAATCATGCCATCACAATGTGTCACGCACAAGTAACTAAGGCATAAGCTTAAACAATCCTAAGACTTTAAACCAGGACACAAAATCCCCATGCCAGAAGTTCAAACTTAACTATCATACCTAAAATGAATCTATAGATGATAAAAACCTAATCTAGTATGGTATACTTCGATGTCGGGTAACCACATTTGGTACTTTTATTTGTGCAAGGTCAAATTATAAGAGACACAAGACAACTCCAAAGGACATGTGATACTTGAAAATGGGTGCGCCCAATGTATAAAATCAATCGTAAATTAGAAGCAATAATTCTAAGTGAGGGAAGTGATCACCTAATATCACACATGAGTGGAAAAATGGAATTCTAGGAAATCAACGATCTCGCTTCAATAATTGTATGTGGCAGAAGGGTTAAAAAAAACATGACCTCCGGTATATTGAGAATATACTACAGACTCTGACTGGATATAACAAGGTTGTTAGTAATTTAAAGTTGCAAAATATACAAGGGATCCTTAGCCCTAGTGAAGTAAAGACAAACACTATAATACAACCCTATCAACTTCTACATCTCTAATAAACAGTTTATATCCTCAAAACGCAATCTATATTCTGGTATATTTTATGATAATTCCAATTGATATTTAAGGTCTTGTATCAGATTCATGTGCTTACCCACAATATATAATGTGGAAAAATATAACCCTTTAAATTTGCTTGCGCATACATGAAAGTTGACATTTTTGAAACTTCTGTATCTAATAATTAAAGAAAATGTTGTAATTTACAATTAAGAACTGCTTTAATAAATGTTTAAAGAACTATTGTGATAAACAATTAACAATTAAAGAAATAGTTATAAACCATCAAGAAACTGTTATAATAAACAATTGAAGGAACTATGTTAATAAAATTTAAAGAATTGTCATACCATAAACAGTCTATTGAGTGGTAAATTGTAGAAACATTGTCCATCAATTATATGTTATCGATGTTTTTAAGGGTATGATAGGGCTGAGATTGATATGATAAAAGAAATCGCATTGATAATAAATCGTTGGAATAACACCTGCATTTTAAGGGAAAATCGTGGAGTCAAACATGATATGGCTATGTCATCCTATATATCTGTCAATGATCAAGTGGTCCTATGGAAAGTTATTGATACATATATTGATAAAACTTAGTGATAAATAAATGGATAAAATTGTTGACATTGCTGGGTAAATATGGAGCAATCCACCCAGGAAATCATGGTGTACAATCAGTATATTCTACCAAGAAAATCGTGACGTGGAGGCTAGGTGATATGCCAAGTAAAACACATACTTTTCATCAAACATTGAAAAAAACAAAGTGCACATGTATATATACCATCTCGCATCCAAATTATAAAAAACAAAACAAAGTCTTATGAACCAAAAACGCAGACATAAATTACACACACATTGAGCAATTTGTTTTTCAAGATTAATGAATTTGTTGTCAATTGCTATTAAAATATAATTTTCTTGTTTGTATAATGGATTGACCCACTTGTTGTCTAAATATACTGATGCAGGAGCTTCATGCAAATCCAAAGCACGCGACTAAGCCAAAGAAATAGCTAGACGTGCAGAGGAAGAAAAAGAACATGTTTTCATAAGAATTTTTTTGAATTTTAAACTTAAAAGGAATTAATGTAATAGTTAGGAAGATGGCATACTTTGCATTTATATCTTGGAGGTTGTAAATATATCATGAGCAATTTTCTCTCATCTGTCAATATAAAAGGCATTTAAGCCCAGTTAATGAAAGTAGGTAGGTTTGAATTAATACAATTAGACAATTTAGAGAGTAGAAGGGAAAATGAATATAGACACCCTCACTCTTGTATTATCGTATCATTAACATTAGCATAGCACAGAAGGAGAGAGCTGAAGCAGAGAGTTGTAGAGAAGAACCCATGTACACGAGCTTTGAATTAATATATGAAGCTTCAAATCAGATTTCATGGTGTTATGATGTTTTCTGTTTATACATGGTGAATGGCATGTTACAGTTGTTTATTCTCTCTGGTTATGCATTTGCTTTAATATTGTATGTATGTATGATTTCATGTTGAATTTTTGAAGTCTGGGAGAGAGAGAGAGAATGAGTTTCAATTGTTTCTCTTCCTGAGTGAGAGAAGTTCCTGCAAGGAGTGCAATGAAGCGTATGTAAGGTGTGCGTCGACGAAGGTCTGAGTTTTATCTCATAAAGCTCAGAAAGGATACCATTGTTCTCATTCCTGCAGAATTGCAGGAGAAGCATAGAGGCCATGCAAGGAGTGCACAGGCTATTGGGAGTCTTATGACTTATCAACTAAGGGAAGGATTTGGAGGGTTGTTGTTGCAGAGAGTGCATAGAGCCGAGAGGTCGAATACCTAGGAGTATTCAAAATATTGCTGCAAGGAGTGCGTGCATGAGTTATTTTCAAGGATTGAAGTTGCCAGAGAAATCTCAGGAGGGTTAACACCTTTGAAAGTACCCATAGGGAGGTAGATATTGAAAACGTCTCGCAGAAGTTAAGTTCCAGTAGAAGAACTTTGGTTCATTCCATAGAAACTATCAAGGAGGGATGAACGGTCGGAATTCTCTGTGGAGAATTCGTGAAGCTACGAGGACCATAGGATCCAGAGGAGTATAGGGCGGATAAGGTTTGGACGAATCCGTTCCATTGGTTTAAATATTCACGTCGACCGTTGATCGTGATCTGTCTGAGTCGTTAGATCATTTCAACATTTTAGGCATCCTGACGACAAGGAGTTGAGCACAATGGAATGAAAGTCTCAAAGTCACGAGTTGCGACAGGAATTGGCTTGGAGTTTTTGGATTTCGGCACTTCGGGTGTTGGGAAACCAAGGAGGTAGCAT
Organism: Picea glauca; assembly: GCA_000966675.3. Taxonomy (NCBI): domain Eukaryota; kingdom Viridiplantae; phylum Streptophyta; class Pinopsida; order Pinales; family Pinaceae; genus Picea; species Picea glauca. The sequence goes on from JZKD02S2407611.1 coordinate 131,538, forward strand.
CTTGGGATCGAGAGTTCTAAACTCCCATTACCTAGAAGCCTGAAATAAAGAAGGTCGTCGGATTGAGCGAGGCTTGTGCAACATGTGGCACATCTGTTAGGTGGGAACCCCAAGGGTGACACATGGCATGTACTCACGCATCAAGGGTTCAACCCATAGTTTCCCTATCACATCTTGGGATTTCGCAAAGGAGGAGCATGGAGACTCTACACTCCAACTCACGAGGTTGCGAGTTGCAAGAAGTGTGAAAGGGAAGTTAGACTATTGCTGACTATCGCATCTCGGGATTTCATAGGAAAAGAGCACAAGAGCTCAATGCTTCAATTCACGAGATTGCGAGTTGCGAAAGATGCTTCTTCCAGGGACAGTTGTGGTCATGTGGAGGTGAAGATCGTACCTTGTTCATGTTCACATAAGGGGGTTTCAGAAGGACCTATGGATCAATTCATTGAAGGTTCCGATAGGGATTCGAAAGAGCCACTTCGGCTCAAGGAGATTTGCATGATACTATGAGCGGATATTGGCCTGTTGGTTGGGGGTCTGCATCATTTGTGGTATCAGAGCTTGACTCTGTTTATATATTGCAGACAGAGGGAGCGAGACGTGAAAGAGTACTCTGATACATATCAGAGCCATAGAATGAGTTCTTTGGTTTCTGTACCATAGAAAAGAGGAAATTTCTCATCCATGCCACTAAGAAGAAGAGAAAGACCAATGCCTGATGCAGCAGTGGAAAGAGAAATTCACAAATTATGTGCCAGGCTTCATGCCATGGAGACAACACAGAGGCGCACAGTTGATGCTGAGGATGAAAGTGAAAATGAAGCTGGACATGAAGAAGAAGTTGTAGTTGAATATGTTGCAGACGAATGCCTATTCAAGGGTATTGCAAGGATAGGTGCTAGAGAAAAAATGGACATTCTAGTGTATGAGGGAAACCTAGATGTTGAAGAGATTCTAGACTAGATTAGAGCTCTGGATAAATACTTCGACTATGAGGATGTCAAGGAAGATAGAAAATTCAAACATGTTGTCACTAGACTTAAAGGGCATGCAACACTATGGTGGGATGAACTACAGGTTGAAAAACGCTGCAAAGGCAGGCAGAAAATCAAAAGATGGGATACAATGGTTGCGAAGATGAAAGGAAAATTCATACCCAATGATTATCAAATCACTTTGTTTTGGAGGATGTTGAACTTGAAACAGAAGATGATGACACTGAAGGAATACAATGAAGAGTTGTACAAGATAAACATCAGAGCAGGTCATCAAGAAAGCAATGATGAAAAGGTTGTCAGGTACATGAATGGTCTGAGATATGACATTCAAGATGAGATGAGCATGATGATCATTCAGAATGTGGAAGATGCTTATCAGATGGCTCTAAAAGCTGAATAGAAGATGAGCTAAAAACAAGTTCAAAGAGGCCGAGGTAGAGGTCAAGACAGAGGAAAAGCAATTTCCCAAGACAGAACTCAGAAACCTAAAGAAGAGGGGAAGAAACATCAAACTCAAATTGAGAGAGGAGGAAGCTCACAGAGAGGGCAGTATGCCGATAGAAACACTTTTCCTTGAGCTAGAGGAAGAGGAAGAGGTCGTAGAGGTGAAGTGAAATGTTTTGTCTATGGGAAAAAAGGACATAAATCTTACGAGTGTCCATACAGAAAGAAAGAAGGTGGGGAAGCTCACATTCCCGAAGCACAAGGATGGATTTTTGAGGCACAGGATGCTGAGGGTGGAAGATCCATGATGATGAGGAAAGTTCTCTTAATGCCAGACAAGGAGGCAGAGAACCCAACACAAAGGAACAATTTGTTTCAGACTTCTTGAAAAACCAAAGACAGTGTATGCAAAGTCATCGTGGACAGTGGTAGCACAGACAATCTCGTTTCTACAAAGATGGTAGAAAAGATGGAGATAGAGACTAGCGTACACCCAAGCCCATATAGAGTTTCGCGGATACGAAAAGGACATCAGGTAAATGTCACTAAACAATGTTTAGTTGAATTTAAAATAGGGGGATATAAGGATGAAATATTATGTGATTTCATTGCCATGGATGTTTGTCATCTATTGTTGGGGAGACCATGGAAATATGTCAGGAATGTGGTTCATGATGGGAGAAAGAACACATACACCCTAGAGAAGAATGGAAGGACTCACATGTTGTTGTCGATTAAGGATAAAGAAGTGAAACCAGAGGTGAGCAACACTGTACTTCTCATGAGTGGGAAGGAACTTTTTAATGAGGTTAATAAGAAGGAAGACACACAATTTATTGTGGTCAGGAAGCCTAGAATTGTTTTGACTAGTACAAGAGTGGATGATTTAGCAAATGAAATCCAGGAGTTACTGGAAGAGTTCACTGATATAGTAGTGGGCGAACTACCTCATTCATTACCACCAATTAGGAGCATAATCCATCACATTGATCTTATACCTGGAGCCAATTTACCAAACAAAGAAACATACATATTAACACCACAGGAAAATGAAGAAGTGAAGAGGCAGGTCCATGACTTAATGGACAAAGGATTGGTTAGAGAGAGATTGAGTCCATGCGTTGTTCCAACAGTGCTCAACCCAAAGAAACATGGAGGCTGGAGGATGTGTACAGACTCAAGAGTGATCAATAAGATAACCATAAGATATAGATTTCCATTGCTGAGGATGGACGATTTGATGGATTGCTTGAGTGGAGTGAGATTGTTTTCAAAGATTGATTTGAAAAGAGGATATGATCAGATTCGTATGAGAGAAGGTGATGAATGGAAGACAACATTCAAGACAAATGAAGGGCTGTATGAATGGCTTGTTATGCCATTTTTCGTAACAAACGAAGCCAGTACTTTCATGAGGCTAATGAACGATGTCCTGAAGGATTTCATAGGGAAATTCGCCATTGTATATCTTGATGATATATCAATTTTTAGTAAGATTGAAGCAGAGCACTTAAAGCACTTAGATGTAGTAATGAGAAGATTACAACAAGAGAAATTGTTGATTAATATGAAGAAATCATCATTTATGAGGACATAAATCATTTATTTGAGTTTTGTTATCTCTGCAAATGAGTTGAAGATGGATCCTGAAAAGGTGAACGAAATTAAGAAGTGGCCATCACCGAAAAGTGTGTTTGATGTTCGAAGCTTCAATGATTTAGCTAGTTTCTACAAGAAATTCATCCAAAATTTCAGTGGAATTAGTGCACCAATGATGGATACGGTGAAGAAAATACATAAATCTTTTCACTGGACAGAGGAAGCAGAGAAGAGTTTCAATCTGCTAAAGAGGAAGATCACTGAGCAACCAATTTTGGTTTTCCCTAATTTCAACAAGACATTCTAGGTCATGTGTGACGCGAGTGGATATGCAATTATATGCGGTCACATACTTCAGTGATAAACTGAATGAAGTGAATTTTAAGTACTCCACATATGACAAGGAATTATATGTGGTCATACAAGTGCTGAAAAAATGGAGACATTATTTGGTTCCTAAAGAGTTTGTTTTGTATAGTGATAATCATGCTTTACAATTCGTGACTCAACAAGAGAAGTTGAACCAAAAATATGCTAAATGGGTTGAATTCATGCAGAATTTTACTTTTGTAACTAATCATATTTCTGGAACTGCTAACAAAGTTGTTGATGCTTTGAGCAGGAAATGTTTACTTATGCAGGAATTCAGAGTCAAAACTTTGGGTTTTGATGATCTCAAAGAGATGTATAGGGATGATCTAGATTTTAAGGAAGCATATGGAGTGTCTGAGAATCCACTTCGCAGGGATAGAAACCAATGGATTGAATATATGATCTAGGATGGATTATTATTCAGGGGTAATCAAATATGTATTCCAAGATGCTCCATGAGGGAAAACTTATTGAAGGAAAAACACAGTGGAGGATTGGTTGAACACTTCGGTCAAGACAAGACGTTCTCAAAGTTGAATAGCGCATATTTTTGGCCAGGGATGAGAAGAAATGTTAAGAAATTTGTGGACAGATGTCGAATTTGTCAACACACAAAAGGGAAAAGTGAGAACATAGGGTTATACCAGCCATTACCCATACCTGAGAGGTCATGGGACGCAGTGAGCATGAATTTATATTGGGACTGCCAAGAACACAAAGAGGATGTGATTCAATCTTTGTGGTAGTAGATAGATTTTCCAAGATGGCACATTTAATACCATGCCACAAAACTAATGACACAACTCATATTGTGAACCTGCCTTTTAAGGAAGTCATCAGACTTCACTGCTTGCCAAGGAGTATCGTGTCTGATCGAGATACCAAGTTCGTGGGACATTTCTGGAGGAATTTATGGAAGAAGATGGGGAGAATTTTGTCATTTATCTCAGCGTATCATCCTCAGACAGATGGGCAGACAGAAGTTGTAAACAATAGCTTAGGATATTTGCTAAGGATCCTAGTGACTGAACAACACAGTCAATGGGATCGCATTCTGCCATAGGCAGAATTCACTTATAATGATTCACTCAATAGAAGCACAGGGCAGAGTCCATTCCAAATTGTTTATGGAATGCAACCTAGGTGAGTATCTGAATTGAAATATGTGGAACACAATGAATTTAGAAGTGCTAGTGCAGAGAATTTTGCAGAAGCAATGAAGGAGCTTCACAGCCGAGTCAAGGAGCGATTGCAGAGTTCGAGTCAAGAATATAAGAACAGAGCAGATCAACACAGATGAGAACTTCAATTTGAAGTTGGTGATCTGATTCTTGCACAGCTGAGTAAGGAAATATTCCCAAGGGGGACATATAACAAACTAAAGATGAAAAAGATTGGACCATGCAGAGTCGTGAAGAAATTTGGGGCAAATGCCTATGAGATTGAATTACCCGATGGGATAAAAATTTCACCGATATTCAACATTGCAGAATTGTACCCTTATAGATTTGAAGAAGCATGAGCAGAGGATGAACAAAAGGAAATTCAGTGGACAAACCAAATGCCTATAGATGAAAAGCCACATATGGAAAGAATAATTGACAAAAGAATTAGCAGGAAGACCAAGAGAAAAGAGTATTTTGAATACTTGGTCAAATGGAAGGGACATCCAGTTGAAGATGCCAGTTGGGAAGATGAAGAAGAAATTTAGAAGCATCGACAGACCCTGCAAGAGCTCATGAAAAAGAGTTCATGAAAATTTTCAAGAAATGGAGTATGATGCAGGAGCATCGTGCAAAGCCAAAGCATGTGACTAATCCAAAGAAATAGATGGACATGCAGAGGAATAAAATGAACACGTTTTCATAAGAACCATTTTGAATTTTAAACTTAAAAGGCATTAATGTAATAGTTAGGAAGATGGCGTACTTTTCATTTATATCTTGGAGGTTGTAAACAGATCATGAGCGATTTTCTCTCATCTGTCAATATAAAAGGCATTTAAGCCCAATTAATGAAAGTAGGTAGGTTTGAATTAATAAGATTAGACCGTTTAGAGAGTAGAAGGGAAAATGAATATAGGCACCCTCACTCTTGTATTATGGTATCATTAACATTAGCATAGCACAGAAGGAGAGAGATGAAGCAGAGAGATGTAGAGAAGAACACATTTACAAGAGCTTTGAAATAATATATGAAGGTTTGAATCAGATTTCATGGTGTTATGATGTTTTCTATTTATACATGGTGAATGGTATGTTACAGTTGTTTATTCTCTCTGGTTATGCATTTTCTTTAATATTGTGTGTATGTATGATTTCATGTTGAATGTTTGAAGTCTGGGAGCGAGAGAGAGAGAGAGAGAGAGAGAATGAGTTTCAATTGTTTCTCTTCCTGAGTGAGAGAGGTTCATGCAAGGAGTGCAGTGAAGCGTTCGCAAGGTGTGCGTCGACGAAGGTCTGAGTTTTATCTCAGGAAGCTCAGGAAGGATACCATTCTTCTCATTCCCACAGAAGTGCAAGAGAAGCATAGAGGCCATGCAAGGAGTGTGCAGGTTGTTGGGAGTCTTAGGACTTATCAACTAAGGGAAGGATTTGGAGGGTTGTTGTTGCAGAGAGTGCATAGAGTCGAGAGGTTGAATACCCAAGAGTATTCGAAAGATTGTTGCAAGGAGTGCATACAAGAGTTCTTTTCAAGGCTTGAAGCTGCCATAGAAAGCTCAGGAGGTTTAACACCTTTGAAAGTACCCATAGGGAGGTAGATATTGGAAACATCTCACAGAAGTTACGTTCTAGTAGAATAACTTTGGTCCATTTCATAGAAACTGTCAAGGAGGGACGAACAGTCGGAATTCTCTCTGGAGAATTCACGAAGCCACGAGGATCGTAGGATCCAAAGGAGTATAGGCTAGATAGGTTTTGGATGAATCCATTCCATTGGTTTAAATATTCATGTCGACCGTTGATCATGATCTATCTGAGTCGTCAAATCATTTTGACATTTCGAGGATCTTGACGACAAGGAGTTGAGCACAATGGAATGAAAGTCCCGAAGTTGTGAGTTGCGACAAGAGTTGGCATGGAGTTTCAGGATTTCGGCACTTCGGGTGTTGGGAAACCAAGGAGGTAGCATCTTGGGATCAAGAGTTTAGAACTCTCGATACCCAAAATTCTGAAATAAATAAGGTCATCAGATTAAGCGAGGTTCATGCAACATGTGGCACATTTGTTAGGTGGGGACTGCAAGGGTGACAGGTGGCATGTACTCAAGCATCAAGGGGTCAACCCATAGTTTCCCTATCACATCTTGGGATTTCAGAAAGGAGGATCACGAAGGCTCTACAGTCCAACTCATGAGGTTGCAAGTTGTGAGAAGTGTGAAAGGGAAGTCAGACTATCATTGACTATCGCATCTCGGGATTTCGTAGGAAAAGAGCACGAGAGCTCAACCCTTCAATTGGAGAGATTGTGAGTTGTGAAAGATGCTTGTGCCAATATGAGTTGTGGTCATGTAGAGGTGAAGCTCGTACCTTGTTCTTGTTTTCATAAGGGGGTTTCAGAAGGACCTGTGAATTGATTCGTTGAAGGTTCCGATAGGGATCCGAAAGAGCCACTTCAGCTCAAGGAGATTTGAACGATGTTGTGAGTGCATCTCGGCCTGCGGGTTGAGGGTCTGCATCATATACCATTGCCTTGTAATCAAGGGAACAACAATATGGCTAAATAATAAAATGAAAATAGCTATCATAAAGGTGTTATATGAATTCGTTGTCAATGTATCAAATGTAGTCAAAATCAATGTATGTATGTATCAATGTATCGGAATCACTATATCAAAATCACAGTCCAAATCACTGTGAATGTATCAATGTATCAAAATTGTTTTCAATGCATCAATGTGTCAAAATCGTTTTCAATGCATCAATGTATCAATGTATAAAATCAATGTATCAAAATCCAAGTCAAAATCGTTGTCAAATGTATCAATGTATCAATGTTTCAAAATTGTTGTCAATGTATGTTGTCTATATAACATAGTCACAAAAAAAAAATCTCATTTATAAAGTCGCTATCAATAAATGTAAATCACAGTCACTAAATGTAAGTCACAGTAAATTGTAGTCACTAAATAAATTATAGTCAATATATTAATGAAATCGTAGTGAATACAAAGAAAGAAATCACAGTCAACACAATAATGAAATCGATGGCAAATTCATGGTTCTTCAAAACTGGGTAAATAGTGGTTCATTAAAAGCGCAAAGATTTTTCCCCACTCAAAAATACAGGGTTCAGTGTTCCACATGTAGAGATTATCAAGAGTAAGCAATTAAAAACGTGGAGTAATAATTCGTAGTGGTAAGTAATATAACAATACACATAGATACTCAATCACAAGAAGATGCAATGAAAATCATTCATCTATGAACCAATCAATGTAGAGAGAAGTAAGGTGCAATGATGGGAAAAAATTATCCTTTACTCATAATACACACACAAAAAAGAAAGGAATTAGAATCTATAGGTCTTTAAACACCGAAGTGAATATTGTCGATTCGGCTCTTGGCCGATTGCTCGGGCATGGACTGGTGACCTTGGGATAAGGGTGGAAGAAAAAGCACAAACTCTTCATAATAATTGTTAAAACCCACATAGATAAGACAAATAAATTAGAAGTTGGGTTCGCCAAAGGAAATCCATCCGAAAACATCAAACAAGGGAATTACAATACCAAAGGAAAGCAGGTGCAAGACAACACATGGAAATAAAGTCTTAAATGAGCATGGAGAAATAACATGAGTAAATTTAAATTGATAACAAGTAAAAATTAGACCGACATACCTTAGCCAAACACAATTTTCTCAGTAGTTTTTGTCCCACGCGCTCTGTCAAGCTTCTATTTGTCGACCAATGTGACCACACTAGTACCTCCCAACCAACACTAGGGGTACTCTTCTTCTCCCTAAGCCCCCTGAGCTGCAAAGCGTCCACTCACACTATACCAGAGAACAATTAGCACCAAGCTCGCCTCGCAAGGTCAAGCTACCACTCGTTACCCGAGATGGGTATCCCAACTCCCACAAGATATGTCAGTCAAGACAAAAATTCTGAAGCGTAACGTTACGCATAAAACATCAGATCCATAATCCTCCTCCTCCACCCTTTTTATAGAGTTTCTAAGTGATTTCTTTCCCAAATTCCCATTTAATTTATTTCTCATTAATTTAATTCAGAAAACCTCCCCCGTACACATGTCACCCATCCCCCTAGTTGCATAAAAAATTAATTTCATCAATTATTTAATTATTCCTATTTCTCTCACCCACCAAAAAACAATCCTAAAAACACTTTGTGGTGTCCCAATATTCCCTTACACATTTTAAATGACTCATGCCTTTACTAAATTCCTAGTTGAGTTCATAATTACAAAGTTCTTAAAGACACGATTCCTTACTAAGTTAGACATTCATCTTTTTCCTTACATTTCCCTTTTTCTTTATGTTTCCCCTTTTTCCCTTAGTTTCCTATTTCTTTAAGTTTCCTTATTTTCCCTTTTTATATAAAACTCAAATTAGCAAGTGTAGAAAAAACACCTTTTACCCATTTTTCTTTTTAATTAATAAAATTTAATTAGCATGTGTGAAAAAAAACATTCATTTCCCTTTTAAAATTTTAATCCCCCAAAGTAATTTGATTTTAATAAATTAATTGAATTTATTACCCCCTTCTCGTCACATGTTTAATTATAATTATTATTTTTGACAAAAAGTTTCACTTAGACCTAGATTTTAATTTCACTAGGCTTGGTGACATTTTATTAGGGAATCTTTTTTTTTAAATATTACTTGACACATCATTCGTTCTAAGGCTGTCTAGGTTTATTGACTTACCAGTTAAAAATGTGACATTCCCTTCAGGATGCACTAGGTACTCCAAGGGTGCTAGTCGTCAATTTTTGTTTTGCTTATGCGACGTGCCCTTCAGGATGCACTACATGCTCCAAGGGTGTCTGTCACCTGTTGTTGTTTTCCTTGCACGACATGCCCTTTAGGATGCAATACATGCTCCAATGGTGCCACTCACCTCTTTCCATTTTCCTTGTGCAACGTGCCCTTCAGGACGCACTACGTTCTCCAAGGGTCCCTCTCACCTCTTTTTGTTTTCCTTGCGCAACGTTGTAACATCCCACTATTGCGTGCACTGAGAGAACTTATTCTTTGACGACACTTTCTTGCAAGTCATCCAGATTATTATACTATTGGTCATTTGATTATGATTATGAGGCATTATGGATATGATGATATGTTATTTTTTGTATTTACGTAGACAAGTAATATTGACTACGTTCTCCTAAGTGTGTAGGACTTGGACCTCGAGGATGAAGAGGAATCGATGAAACTGCTTGGACTCTGGATCGAGTAAGGGAGTGGACTATTGGGGTTTGATTGTTGTTGATATGACATATGCACATCTGGTTATATGTTATGATGATTGATTTTATTTATGACATGATTCGTTGATGATGTAGGATGATGATAGCTTGCCGACCAGACTCACATGTGGAGTAGAGGGGTGACATACGAAAACCAGAGACCTGAGGGAGAGGTGTGGACAACATCCCTTCCATATCCTACTAGCACTCTCTTCATGGCTCAAATTGTTGGTTAACAATTACCTAGTTCGAGAAGACCCGCGATGTCATGAGGGAAAAATGTGACAGTCTCTCACGATGATTCTAAGGGACACAAAATAAGGCAGGGAACTTATTCCTTAGAGGTCTTTAGTCTCCCACAAGATCACCTGATGAAGTATTGAATCTAGGAGTTTTTGATGTCTAGCAAGTCAATCAAGAGGCAAGTGGCACCCTTGGAGAATGTACTACATCCTGGAGGGCATGTCACGCAAGGAAAATGGAAAGAGGCGAGTGGCACCCTTGGAGCATGTAGTGCATCCTGAAGGGCACACCACACAAGGAAAACAGAAAAGGCAAGTGGCACCCTTGGAACACCTAATGCATCTTGAAGGGAACATTGCTATTTCAATGGGTAAGTGACTAAACCTAGTCGGCCTTAAAATGATTGACGTGATGAGTAAGATTTAAAATATATATATATATTCCCGAATAAAATGTCGCCCACCCTAGGAAATTAAAATCTAGGACTAAGTGATACTTATGGTAAAAAATAAGTAATAAAAATAAGTAATCATAATCATAATTAAACATGTGAAGAGGAGGGTGTTAGAATATAGAAGATGGTGTGCTCATTTTACCATTGACGATACCCTCGTCACCCAACCACAGGCCAAAGCCTCCCTCCGAGCACCTTAACCTTGACCTGAGAATTCCTCTGGAAGCAAACCCTAGGCTAGATAGCCAAACAAAGAGTAGCTCATCAATCCCAAAGGATAGCGCATCACAAAAGACTGATCATATGTTCCAAACCCTAGCCAAGAGATATCCAAGCCAATACTGAAACTAGTTGTTGTTGCAGCTGCCCCTGCAACCCTTCTCCAAACCTGCGCACCAACTGCAACTGCAGTGTGCACCAACTGGGAAAACTGCAGTCCTAAGATGTTACAAATGAGAACTGGCACCTTGTATTTATATTGGTTCTGCCAGATTTGCTAGGGCCAACTTCTCCTTATGGATACTGTATGTTCAGTATATTATTATTATTTCTAGCCGACTTCTTCTCTTGGAGGTTAATAGCCTAATATAAATTATCTTCTTGAGCCGACAAGTATTCTAGGGTTATTATCCAATTCATTAGGGTTTCTCTTGCTTCCCAGATTCTTCTATTCTCGTCAAGTTCACACGTGGGGGTAAATACCTCCCGCTGCTACCATAATATTAACACTCCCTCGTAGCTAGAGAGGTATTTACAGGTAATGGACTTGAGAAAAAAACATACCATTTACCTGGTAGCATCAATATAGTCATCTAGACTACTTCATGACCATATCATGAGCATCACCATCACTAACAGTTGCATCATCTCTCGAAACCATACGTCATATGAGTAATATGATGCTTGATAAGTCACTCTCACCATAGAGTGATACAAGAGGAGTAAAATCTCTGAACTGTTTTCCGTCTGGAAAATATTTGTTCATCATTCAACTTAATGATCATCATCTCCAATAAACTGTTGATAGTCTTCAAGGAAATTAGACCAAGGATAGAACACACCTGTGTCTATTCATAGTAGTACACAACTACAATCCAGTGGTTAACTACCACATCAAGTAACACACAAACACTTGATCAACAATGTATAGTTGCGAGCAGTGAAACACATTCACCACAATAGTCCTCATCTACTGTCATATAGTCTTCATAACAAACATCTGAGAGCATCTTGCATAGAAACAATGTTATGATAAAAATTGTATCATCTAGGCCAATCTTTCACTCACGTCTGTGAGATATGAAAGAATGTATTCCACCACAATAGTCTTCATCTGCATAGAAACAATGTTATCATAAAAACTGAATCAACTGGGCCAATCTTTCACTCATGTCTATGAGATCTGAAAGAGTGTCTGCCCTCAATATAGAATATCAACAATGATCATCTGGGTCAATCTTTCACTCACGTCTGTGAGATCTGAAAGAATGTCTGCCCTCAATATATAACATCAATAATAATCATCTGGGCCAATCTTTCACTCACATCTGTGAGGTCTGAAAGAATGTCCGCCCTCAACATAGAATATCAATAATAGGCTATCCGCCCCATTCTTCTCAACCAAGGAAGAAGGATTGTTTCTGATTTCTGAACCTAGACCATTTTCCACCCTGGCCCATTCTTCCGACACTAAACAAAGTGTAACTTGGAGAGAATGAGTCTGCCCTTGAGAAATGCTTGGACCATTCCTTACCCTGGGCCATTCCTTCGACACTAAACAAAGTGTAACCTAGAGATAATGAGTCTTCCCTAAGGAATGACTCTCTTGGACTATTTCCCACCCTCGGCCATTATTTTGACACTAAACAAAGTGTAACCTAGAGAGAATGAGTCTTCCCTAGAGGAATAATTGTCCCTGATTGTTGATCCTAGACTACTCCCCACCCTGGGTCATTCCTCCGACACCAAACAAGGTGTAACCTGGAGAGAATGAGTTTTCCCTCAAGGAGTAATTGTCTGGACCATTCCCCACCATAGGCCATTCCTATGACACTAAACAAAGTGTATCCTGGAAGGAATGAGTCTTCCCTCGAGGAATGTTTATCCTTCATCAACCTCCAAAACAGACGATTCTTCAAAACTGCTCACAACTGTGAACTTCAAAAGAATGACTACCCGACGAGGCGAACCATTCTACTTGACCACTACTCAGAGTGACTGACACGAAGAATGATTGTCCTAGACCACTCCCCATAATGGGAAGTCATTGTCTATGATACATCAGCAATCAATCTGCCTCCCATGTTAACTACAATGGGAAGCCACTGTCCGTCAGAAATCTCAATCCACTTTCTGAATAGGAAAGAATCTGTCCAATCTGGACTTTTACAAAGATAAATTCTCCCTCCTAACTAGAGAGTTACAAAAACTAAATGTTTGAGTACCTTCTTCTAGCTTGGAGAGTCTTCCCTTCCAGTTAATAGAGTTATTTCCACGAGCTCTAGCTTGAGTATGCAAGTTCTTTCATCTTGAATATGGGCTTTACCAAAATGTATGCTTATTTTCTCATCTCTGGAGACATGTATTGGAGAATCACTTTCTCCTTTTTGGACTTCATCATAGATAATGTAATGCTTGTATTGTATTCTGGAACACTGTGAAGGCTTCTTGTAGATGTGAACAATAGAGTATATCATAGTTGGAGGACTGGAACATATCCATGTGGCACTTCTTCTTTCATCATGAGATCTGATCTTCTGAGTAGTCATCTTGATGTTATAGGAAATCTTTACCATGCTTTTGTTGTGCACTGGAGGTTCTCCACCAAGTTGTCTTCTTCTTATCTGCATACAGGAGTATCTTTCTGGTATGCCTCAAAGTATTCAGATTTCTCTGCATGTTCTCTTTACTTAATTTCTTCTGGAGAACATTCTTTGCATTCATCTGATGTAGAATTCTGACTCATGGATGTTGCAAATAATATAATGACTTATATAGATATAATTTTGGTGTACTGGAATAATCAATCATCATAGTCTTCTCCCTCCACCTGAGATAACCTTTGGTTCTGGATCTCACAATGCTTTCATTCATAAGCCTTCCATACACTGTCCTTCATCACGACTCTTCTGCTTGATTTCTTTTGGTGAGTTCATATCAGGTTGGTAATGACTGGTTGTTCTGGAATCTTCATGTTCTTCTTTAGCTTTTGGGTTCATGGAGTTTCTTCTAGATTCCATGCTCTAGAGATTCCACTTCTTCCTTTCATCATTGGTTCACAGATCTAGATGGACAACCAGGAATACTTTAAGGCTTCTCTTCGAAAGTTCCTCTTCTGCGGTTGAGATGAACACGTACTGTATTTCACGAATGCTACCATGGATATATACATTTCATCATATTCAATGGATCATATGATTGGTTCCCTCCTAATCCTTGCTTCATGTAAGAGTGCATATAATCAGCTCCCTTCGTCTGATAGATTCCATACTTCCATCTGTATTCTTATTGTCTTCTGCAATATATAATTGTCCACGCTTCCGTCTTAGTTGTCGTCATAAGTATTTCTCCAATTCCTCTTGATGTCTGACTTCTAAGTCTCTTCAAGATTGATTCTGATTTCGTCTTATCTTGTAATAGCTTTCACATGATATATTTCATTCTTTCATGTGTAATGTCTAATGATAACTCTTTTCATCTTGTTTGTTCTTTCATAGGTATAGTTCTTCTTGGAACACATTATCTTACAAGAGATAGATATACAAGATATGTACAGAGACGAAGCAAAAAAGATATGTACAAGAAAATAAGAAGAGTGGTGTTACCTTTTAGTAGAATAAGTCTCTTCCATCTTGCTTAGTCTTCTTAGTAGGTTCCTTTTCTTAGGCAATCAATGCTTCATGTTTCTTCTTCCTTTTATTTAGCTCGGGACACTGATTCCTGTAGTGACTGTACTTCTGACTGTTGAGGCATTGTATTTCTGAGATGTCTTTCTCTTGATTTGGCTTCATCCTTGAACCAAACTTCCTTTTGTTTCTGAAGTTCTTGAATCTTGCTATGAAGGCTTGATCATCGTACTTCTTTTGAGGTTTCTCTTTTGCATTGATCCTTGATTCTTCTTGAGC
>JZKD02S2407611.1:147721-185211 GCA_000966675.3 Picea glauca
TACTCATGGCATTGATGTCAACGTCTTTGAACTTCTCCATAGCTGCAACGTTCTGCGGTTCCTTCTCTTCTCCTTCTGTAAACTCTGGCTTCACGATATTTCCTTTCACAATGTCAAAGACTTTATTCTTAGCAAGGATGAGGTCAATCCTTTTCTTCCATGCTCTGAAGTTAGAGGCTCCATCTAGCTTGTTCTCATACTTTATAGAGTTCATCATGGCATGCTTGACTTGGTCAAACCCTAGATTTGACCATAAATCCAAGCTTCACGTCTTGGCCTTCTAAGAGTACCAGGAGATGCGCTCGGCTAGGGCGCACTGATCTATCCAGATATTAGATCAATCTCGTCACTTTAAGGTGCCTCAACAAGAGGTTTAGGGTTTCTGCAACTGCTTCTGCTGGTAACCCTAGTTGCAGTGCTTTTGGAAGTGGCTTCTGTAGGTAACCCTAGCGACAGTTCCTCAACGAGCTCAATATCTAGTGAGTATCTTTCCTCCCAGCGTTTTAGGCTGACTGAAGGGGTGTGGGACCATAACCTGTTATAATATAGAAGATGGTGTGCTCATTTTACCATTGACGATACCCTCGTCACCCAACCACAGGCCGAAGCCTCCCTCCGAGCACCTTAATCTTGACCTGAGAATTCCTCCAGAAGTAAACCCTAGGATAGATAGCCAAACAAAGAGTGGCGGATCAATCCCCAAGGATAGCGCATCACAAAATACTGATCATATGTTCCAAACCCTAGCCAAGAGATATCCAAGCCAATACTGAAACTAGTTGTTGTTGCAGCTGCACCTGCAACCCCCCTCCAAACTTGCGCACCAACTGCAATTGCAGTGCGTACCAACTGGGAAAACTGCAGTCCTAAGATGTTACAAATGAGAACTGGCGCCTTGTATTTATACTGGTTCTGCCAGATTTGCTAGGGCCGACTTCTCCTTCTGGATAGTGTCTATTCAGTATATTATTATTATTTCTGGTCGACTTCTTCTCTTGGAGGCTAATAGCCTAATATAAATTATCTTCTTAAGCTAACAAGGCTTCTAGGGTTATTAGCCAATTCATTAGGGTTTCTCTTGCTTCCCGGAGTCCTCTATTCTTGTCAGGTTCACACGTGGGGGTAAATACCTCCCGTAGCTACCATAATATTAACAGAGGGGGTAATAAATTCAATTAATTTATTAAAATCAAATTACCTTGGGGGATTAATTTTTTTTTTTTAAAGGGGGAAGATTGTTTTTGTACATATGCTAATTAAACTTTATTAATTAAAAAGAGAAAGAGGTGGTTTTTCTACACTTGCTAATTTGAGTTTTAAATAAAAAGGGAAAGGAGGGAAACTTAAAAGAAATAGGAAACTAAGGGAAAAGGGGAAGCATAAAGAAAAGGGAAATGTAAGGAAAAAGCAGAATGACTAACTTAGTAACGAATCTCGACTTTAAAAACTTTCTAAATAGGAACTCAACTAGGAATTTAGTAATGGCGTAAGTCATTTAAAATGTGTAAGGGAATATGGGGACACCAAGGAGAGATTTTAGGAATGATTTTAGGTGGGTGAGGGAAATCAGAGTAATTAAATAATTAATGAAATTAATTTGTGGTGCAACTAGGGGGATGGGTGAAATGTGTACGGGGGAGGTTTTTTCTGAATTAATTTAATAAAAAATAAATTAAATGAGAATTTGGGAAATAAATCACTTAGAAAAACTATAAAAAGGATGGAGGAGGAGGATTATGGATCTCTTCTTGATGCGTAATGTTATGCTACTAAACTTTTGAATTGAATGACTTATCTTGTGGGATTTGGGATACCCAGCTCGGTGACGAGTGGTAGCTTGGACTTGCGAGGCGAGATGGGAGCTAGTTGTTCTATGGTATAGTGTGGCCCCTTTGTGGCTTGGGGGGATAATGGGGAAGAAAAGTACCCCTAGCATTGGTTGGGAGGTACCGGTGAAGTCACATCGATCGACAAGTGGAAGATGGGCGGAGTGTGTGCGAGACAATGACTCAGAGCTGTCACCTTGGGATAGGGTACACATATGTTTATTTGAATGGTAGATTCTTAGTTTAATTGTGTTTTCATTGTTGTACTTCTATTGTGTAAAGAAATCTTTTTTACTCAATGTTTTTAATCCAGGACTTAAAGTCATCATAGCTTTATGCTCACCGTCTTGAATTGATTTCCTTGGAAAATCGATCCCTGATTGCTATGAATGTTCTGTTTTATTTCACTGATTATTACGATTATATTTCACTTTATATTCCACCCTTATCCCTAGGTCATCAGTACATGCCTGAGCAGTTGGCCAGGAGCTAAATAGATAGTCATCACTTCGGTGCATAGAGACCTATAGATTCTAATGTCCTTCCTTTATGTGCATGGATGATGAGTGAAGGATAATTTTTCCCAGTTGTTTACCCCTTATTATTTCTGCATTTTGATTTATGCCTTTGCAATGGTCTCTCATTTTAAATCACCTCTGAGTCCTAAATGATATCGGCATTTGAACACTGTGGTTTTTAATCTTTTTTTTTTCACCATTACTTACCCAACATTCAACCCACTCTTCTTTGCATCTTACATAGAATGATTTGTATTCATTGTTGGCACAATAACTCCATCATTACTCTACAATTTATTATATTTGATGGAAAATTACCTTTGCATTTCAATACATTCAACCACAATAGTTTTCCCTCTGCATTTTATTATGTTTGATGGAAAATGTCCTCTACGTTTCAATACACTAAACCATGCATTTCTCCCTTTGCATTTTAATATTTTTGATGGAAAATATCCTTTTCATTTCAATACACTAAACGCCGAACTTTTCCCTCTTAATTTTATTATATTCGATGGCAATTACCCTCTGCGTTTCAATACATTCAATCGCAAATTTTTTTCTCTACGTTTTATTATCTTTGATGAAGATTTTACCATGTGTTTTTAATTGGCCAAACACATCTCATTTGACACCGAATCAATTGTCTGGCAATGTTTTAGACTTCCCCAACCACACACGATATTGCCAACGATTTTTATCATAGTCAATCTACATTGAGTTATCATTGACTACACTTACACTATCTACAGACTGCGATGTCATTGAGATAGTGGTTGTGCTTTCATTAAAATTGGATTGTGATTTACATAGCGGTTTCCACTTACACAAGCCCGCGTTCCGTATGATGGGAAATTTCTGTTTGTTTAAATATATATCTCCATTTCTGTTTAATTATATCCCAACCCCTTTTCTTTCACTATCCTAGTGAATATTTCAATGATATCCCAGCAATACTATTTGGATGAGTTGTATTTACTAATGGATAGATATATGGTATTTAATAATTGAATAGCTATTGTATTTACTGTGAATGTATTACTAATTGACAGCTACATTGTATAGTGATATTGTATATATATATATTGTAATTACCATGAATGTATTTACTAATCGATAACTATATTTTTAGGATAGCACGTGTCGTAGAGATTTAGTTCTGATGTCACAATAATTGTATTGATTTTAGGATACCGATATGATTCACTATAATTATTATAATATCCATCAATTTCACACATAGCCTTACCACTTTCCACTAAGCCTTGTCGTAACTCACCCAATGATATCACCATTGCCTTCCTTAGTTTTAGCGACAACGTTGGATGTATGATGTGTGCCAGACATTTGTAATTTTAGAAACAAAATTTTACATGTAATGGTAACTGAGTTTTATGACAGTTTTAATATGATGATAGTAAACGTTATTACTCAACAATTTAATGTTTAAGGACAACTTTGACAGTAATCTTAATTTTTGACAACATTGATTTAATGACAACGTTGACAGATATCTTAATTAATTTGACAACCCTTTTTATATTGATTATGTATAATGATATTCAACAATTATATAGTGTCTAGTGAAAAACATTATTACCATTCCCGTGGCGATGTAATATTGAATGTCTTATACCCAACATGCTAGTATTGAATTGATTACACATAGATACATATTGCTAATTTAATATATAATTCAAGGACAATGTGTTTATCTAATGGAATAAATAACGACAACCAAATGGCATTTAATAGACAACGTTTTGTAAATTAATATTGTTAATATTGTTATATTAATAGCATTATATATGGATGCCTACAGGGGTGTAGACCGATTGGCAAGTGTCATGTAAATGGAAGGAAATATGTAAAGAGAGGTCTCAAGGTCGATTCTCACCCTGATTTATCTGGAGGACGTGCTTGCAGGTGGTGTGATTTCTCCCTAGGGGTTATAAGGAAGACGATAGGATTCGACCCCGTGTCATGTGAGTACGATACTGTCATTGTTATAGATTCCCCTAGTTACAAAATAAAAAAATAAAAATAAAATTAAAGTAGCGTTATATGTAGATATAGTTAATATTGTATATATTGTTAAATTGCTAATTTAGATTTGTATTTATTGATTAATTTATACTTGATAAATTAGACATCAAATTTTATTATTATATAAGAAACATAGATCAATAGTTTACTTAATTTAATGGTTAGTGGGTAATTGTTAATCAACATTTCTTGATGTTGTAGAGTGCCTAACTTAGTTCACCTTATGATAACATTTATGACCATAGTAGCATGGAAATAGTTCGCTCCCTCGCACTTAGACATCTTGTTTAACAGTTAATGGTTTGGTTGTTGGCAAAGTCATGTAATAGCTTTCACATTTTACTTTGAATGTCGTCATCTTGCATCTTTTCGACTTGTTTCTTGGGGTGTGGGTGTAGTCTTCTTGTCAGTAATTCGGCTCCTAGTGCATTGGATTCATATAGAGTCCTTGGTCCATATAGGTTATTTTGTACAAGGGTTATTTTTGCGCCTATCACTTGGGGAAAACATGATTCCTGATGAGGGGATCATGGCTCACCCTATTGGATAGAGGTGAATGATGACTTGGCTGGATTATGTGCTTCTCGTTGTTGGTTGTTGGGTTATAACTCCTTCATGTGTTTGGTTTTATGTGCCATAGAGGTTCTAGTGACTAGTCATTGAGATCGTTGTGTCAGTATTGTGGATGTTTTCCTTAACTTGTAGGTGTTGTCATGTTGTGTGTTCGGTGGGTAGTTGTTTCTACCTTCTTTATTTACGCATGTTTCACCCTGTTGATCATTGAGCTAGGGCATTGAGTCATTTTTGTGTGTTTCCTGATTTATGTGCATGTGTTCCTCGTCGGGTTGTCTGGTTCAACTATTGTCGTCGTTTCCTTATTTCCTAAAAACAAAAACAAAAAAAATTGCACTTTTTGCTTCGTTTCTAATTGTAACAATTAGGGTCATCACATATCGTATCAGAGCCGCTTTCGACCTGCAATTAGGGATCACTACGACTTTCATTGAATTGATTTATGATTATAAGGTTTCTAATTAATTTGATTTGTATTTGTGCAGGTAATCATGGTTAGAGGAAACCGCAGAGGAAGACGACGGGGTGTTAGGGGAGGAGGCGTGACACCCCTAGTAGCACCCACACCTGCGAGGTATAACGCTCAAGGAGATGAATAGGTTTTTAGGAAGGAGGAGATGGTTGAGCGGATGAGGTATTTTCAGTGGATGCTTGAGGCACTGATCAACTGTTTGGACAGAGATGAGGCCAGGGTGTCGGCACCCCCTGAGGGTCCACCACGCGCTCTGGTTGGTACTGGTGGCATTCACCATGAACTCATGAAGGGCAAATTTCTTGAGTTCTTTGGTGCCTCGGATGATGGAAAGTAATGGTTGGAGAATATGGTGATGTGGTTTTCACTTCACAACTATACCTCCAAAATGAAGGTCTACATGGTGGTATTTAAGCTGAAGGGGAGATCTCTTCTATGATGCAAGACACTCTTGCATGAACTAATCATGATCGTCGAAGACGTGTCATGGGAACTATTCGAGGAATGGTTCTGAAAGAGGTACCTATTTGAGGAATTCATTGAGCGTCAGCTCAACGAGTTCAAATCCTTGAGAAAGGGAAGTCGTACGGTGTCCAAGTATGAGGCTCTTTTTATGGAGTTTCTTTGGTATTCTCTGCATCTTAATATTGAGAAAAGTAAGGTCGAAAAGTTCTGGTTCGGCCTTAATGTCAACATATGTGAAAAGTTTAGGATTTTAATTCCTGAAAGCTTGCATGATTTCATCGAGAAGGCCCTCATAGAAGATGTCACACACCCACTACAATAACTAAGATTATCTTTTTCTTTTCTTTTTTTTTCTTCGAGGGACAGAATCCCCAAATTTCTATGGGGCCTAGCGTAGACCCTCCCTTCCGTTATCCTCCCCCATGTGATCATTGGCTATGACCACAGGCCTTACCAAAAAGGATCTTTTGTCTCTCATGATTTTGGGAATCGTGATGCAAGTGTTCCCTTGTTCTTTGTCTTTTGAAATGTTGAAACCTGAAAGGGTCTAATAGATCCTTAGCTCCTCCCTCGGGTCGCTTGTCATACGACCAATCCTATGACCTAGTGCTAATCCACTAAATGCTTTTGGGGTTTTGCAACTCAGGGAATCACAATGAAAGCATTCCTACTTTCCCTTTTTAATCCCCAGGACTCGAAAGCCCAGTGTCATCCGGGTCTACGGTCTAGTTCGTCGGCTTGATCAACAACCCGGATTAAATCGCGACATTCTATCTTTTGGGATTTCTGGTGGGGTATTCACTCTTATTCCTTCGATGTCTAGAACCTCGGTGGCTTTAGACCTTCACCATGCATCCCTTACAAACAGACGGTCCATATTCTTTCGGGACTCGAAATGTCAATTCCCAAGTTTTGACCCTTGATTAACTACTAGCACCTACCTCCTCCTTCTACCACATGACTCTGCCCTGTGACCTAGGTCTCATCCACAGAGCGTGTCGGGGTTTCAGGTACTGAGATTTTGTGACTTTAAAAAATTAGGGGTCTTACCCTTTGGTTTCCCAAGTGCCGAAACGTTGAAACCTATTCACGCTAAACCGACTCATCCACAGAGCGTGTTGGGGTTTCGAGTACCAAGATTTCACGACTAGAGAAAATGAGAGGTCTTACCCTTTGGCTTCCTAGGTGATAAAATGCCGAAACCTATTCACGCTAAAATGGCTCATCCACAAATCACGTTAGGGTTTCAGGTACCAAGATTTTGCGACTTGCAAAAATGAGGGGTCTTACCCTTTGATTTCCCGTGTGACGAAACGCCAAAACACCAAAAACCTATGAGAATTACTATCTCTTGTACAAGGTTTCCATACTTAGATCACATGATCCTTGAGCGGGTTCTTGGGTAATTATCCCTAGGCTTGGTGACTTCACTGAAAAGCCTTCCTAATTCGTTGAGCTATGAACTCTGTGTCAGGGGTAAAGTAAACTCGTGGGTTTACTAAAACGGTAGTCTTTTCAAGGAACTCGCTCCGGCTTTGGAATGCGAGGGAAATTTTCGGGAGGAGGTGCCTTTGGGAAATCAAAACAGGACATAGCATGAGTCAAGTATATGGAGCAAATCTAAAGGGAACAGACTCGTATTTTGAAATTATTCATTCTATACCTAAACCAATTATGTTTGTATCAGTACAAGCATGCATCCATTATTTCCGATCAAAACAAAAGGAAAACACTTCAATACATAAACCATTTATGAATGTTTAAACATGAGCATGCATCCAGGATTTTCAATTCAGGATACAAGATATAAACGCTTATCAGAAACACCAGGTGTGACATGATTGCTGAGAGGGGTGCTCATTTCCACCCAACCATAGGCTCAGTGGCTCCAAACGGATTTACCACTAGCCACCCCCAAGCTAGACCATGATGCTTGAGATTCAGTCTCCTACTTCCAGCTCAACGAAAGTCAAGGACATAGGTTACTCTCCTCCTCTTCTATTCATAACTCCCTGTATTTTTCTAGTTTCTCCTGGTTCTCTTCCATGATACATGTCGCACGTGTTCCCTTCCCTCTCTCCTTACCACACTTCCTCTCTTTCCTTTTCTCTATAAGATTGTGTGTGGCACAAATTTCCCCATCCATGGTCAGGTCTGGGAGTTGTTACAAATGGGAAGTTCACCCCCATCCCCTCATTAACTCTTGAGGAGCCTCACCTCCTACCAATCTGACGGGAAATCCAATCAAGGGTCAGAGAGTTGCTTTGGTCTTTGAGAAAGTAAAAACCAGTACAGTACTGACTCGATGGAAGTTAACGCAACCATTCCAGGTCCCTTCCACCACCTCTCATTATCCATCGTGGTCTCTTTTATCACATCCCCCTCCCAACAGTCATGCAACACATAATCATAACATAATTTACATTCATCGACCTTTTATACAAAGATCTATCAAATAAAACATTCACATCTTTGAGTTTGCCATAGCTCTTGGCCAATATAGTTATTTTTCTAGAATGGGGGAAATAGGGTGTTATAATTCCCTCCCCCTTAAAGGAACATTGTCCTCGATGTTCTATCTACCAATATGAGATGTATATACAAAAGCAAACAAAATCGGATATGCTTGTTTCATGGCATCTTCCATTTCCCATGTATCCTCATTTGGGTCAAAATGTTTGCACTACACCTTGACCTGTGCAATGGTTTGGTTCCTGAGTGGGGTTTCCTTTCTGTATAGTATGCATTGAGGTTTTGGTAGGAATTCTCCCTCTGGTTCCACTTGGATCACAGACCAGTCAATTATATGATTATAATTGTGTACATATTTCTTCAATAATGAAACATGGAAAACATTATGTGATTTTACTATGGGAGGAAGTACTAGCCTATAGGCTACAGGTCCCACTCTATATAGAACTTCAAAGGGTTTGCAATACTGAGGTGCCAACTTTGCACAAGATCCCATCCTCAGGGAACTCTTCTTGGGCCTAACTTTGAGATATATGTGGTCTCCCGTCTTGAATTATCTTGGAGTTCTCTTTTGGTCGGCATAACTTTTCTGTCTGTTCTGAGCGACCTTTAGATTTTATTTTATCTAACTCAGTTGTTGTTCCATTTCTTTCAACATGTCGGGTCCAGTAGTAATTATGTTTACGGGATTACTCCAACTGAATGGAGTGTTGCACGACCAGTCACTTATAGGGGGTGAAGGATTTTTTGCCCTACCCTATCGGTTATACTGGTTATAAGGTTATACCACTCACTACTTACTATAAGAGGTAGGGGGGGGAGGTATCGAAAGGACTCGTCTTCAGTGATTCTTGGTATCTGTTGTTGTAGGTGAATTCCACTAGTGGCAGGTAATCTTCCCACTTTCTGGGTTGATGCATTACATGCATTTTTAGCATGTATTCCAATAGTTGGTTCACTCTTTCCATTTTTCCATTGGTTTGAGGATGATAGGCTATGCTAAACAACAATTTGGTCGCCAGACTAACCATCAAGGATTTCCAAAAGTTGGAAGTAAATTTCGTGTCTCTGTCAGACATTATCTCTTTAGGCATACCATGTAGTCTAAATATCTCCTTCATGAATATGCTTGCGATATCTATTGGCTTACAAGTCAATTTCTTGGGGATAAAATGGGTAGACTTTCTCAATTTATCCACCACTAGCATGATGGCGTCATTCTGTTTGGTCGATGTTGGTAATCCGGTGATCAAGTCCACGGAAATGGTTTTCCATTTCCATTCTGGGATTGGTAGAGGGTGTAATAATCTTGTTGGGTGCCGGTGTTCTTCTTTAACCTATTGGCATTCTAGGCACTTAGCTAAATAGTTAGTTATGTCTTTCTTTAACCCAGGCCAATAGAATTGTTTCCTAGTGGCCATGATCATCTTCTGATATCTCGAGTGACTAGTATATGGTCTTTTATGTAGTTCATCCATTATGAACCTCTTCAAGTCGTCATAATATGGAATATACAACCTATTTTTGTAAGTTAGCAGACCTCCATCTATCATCTGGTAGCCTTCATACTTTATCCCTATGGGTTCTTTCTCCAGGTACAAGGTCACGGTCTAGAAGAATGTATTTGTTTCTTATGCATTCCTAACTCTTTCTTTAACATTCATCTCGCAGGTGCTCACTGCTGCCAGGTGAATTGTTTTCATACTTCTGCTAAGGGCATCGACCACCTTATTTTCCTTTCCTTTAACATGTTTCATTTCAAAATCAAATTCACTAAGAAGGGCCATCCACCTAGCTTGTCTAGCATTGCGTTTTGGTTGGTCAAACAGATGTCCCAATCCACACTGGTCTGTCATGATTACAAATTTCCTTCCCAGGAGGTAATGCCTCCACATTTTCAAGGCATGCACTATGGTGGCAAACTCTAGGTCATGGTTCACCTAGTTGGCTTCGTGCTCATTCAATTTTCAGGATCCATAGTAAACTACACTTCCCTCTTGCATAAGGACTCCTCTGAGCCCTTCCTTGTAGGCATATGTGCACACTAGGAAGTCAGCTTCGGGATCGACGATCTTAAACATGGGTGTGTGGGTCAATAGATGTTTTAGGGACTGAAACCTTTCTTCGCATTTTTGGGTCCAAAGGAATTTAAATCCTTTCTTTTGTAGGGCAGTGATTGGACAACCAATCTTCGAGAATCCTTTTATAAACCTCATATAGTATCCTTCTAATCCCATAAAGGATCTGATATCTAAAATGTCCTTTAGGGTATCCCATTCCATGATAGACCTGATCTCTTAGGGTCTACTGTTACTCCCTCTTCAGATATGACATGGCCCAAGTAATGTATTTGCTTCTGGAAAAGTTCGCACTTGCTAAATTTGGCATAGAGATTATGTTCTCTTAGCACTTGAAGCACAAGTCTAAGATGTTCCTCATGTTCCTCTCTATTCTTGGAGTAAATTAATATATTGTCAATAAAAACTAGTACAAATTTGTCTAGGAATTTGCTAAGCACATTGTTCATCAAGCACATAAAACTGGCAGGGGCATTGGTCAATCCAAATGGTACTACCACAAACTCATAGTGACCATATATAGTCCTAAAGGAAGTTTTGTGGATGTCTTCACCCTTGATTTGGACTTGATGGTATCCAGATCTCAAGTCAATCTTTGAGAAGATGGAAGCACCTCCCAATTGATCGAACAGGTCATCGATCCAGGGTAAGGGGTACTTGTTCTTTATGGTTACCTTATTGAGCTATCTATAATCTATGCACAGTTGGAGGGTACCATCTTTCTTCTTCACATATAGAACTGGTGCTCCCCATGGGGGAACGTTGGGCCAGATATAGCCTTTGTCCATCATTTATTTTAGTTGTAATTTAAGCTCAAATATCTCGGGTGTGCCCATCCTATAGGGTGTCCTAGACATGGGTACTTCTCTCGGTGAAAGTTCTATTGAGAAGTCAATGTCCCTTCTCAGAGGTAAACCCAATACCTCTTCCAAAAATACATCTCTATATTCTCTTAGTGTGGGGCGGTCTTCGAGGCTTGGTTTGTCATCTTCAACTGATTCCAACACGTGTATCACATAGAGTGGACATCCATTTCTGAAATAATTTCTCATTTGAAGAGTTGATATTCATCTCATCGAGACAGGTTTTTGGATCCCTTGAAGGGTTATCCTTCTTCCTTCTTTACTTACACATTCTAAAGTTTTATGGTAATAGTCTACTCTAGATTTATGTGTGGCTAGCCAGTCCATACCAATCAATAGGTCATATGATCCTAGGGGTAGTATGTTAAGGGTTTCATGGGTGGGGAATTCACCCATAGTGAATTGGCAACCTCGTATGACCTCCGCTACTTTTCTTTTGGTGTCAGTGGCTAACTATACCAACCATGGCTTGGAATGTTTATGTGGTTGTAATTTACACTTATCAACAACCTTAGGGGACATATAACTCAAATTTGAACCAAGGTCAATTAGAATAGACACTAGATTGTTGGTGATCATACCTTCCATCTCCACCACTGAAGCTTGGTGGTCATCTTGTTTATTATCCAAGGTTGTATAAATTTGTGGAATGCTCCCGGCCACGTCATTGACAGTGGTAGCTTATTGAACATTGTAAATTCTCCGACTATTCTATTGTCAATTCGAGAAATCCCTCAGTAGATGTTCTTCTCCACAACCCCAACATTTGAAGGGTTCTTTCTTCAGGTTATCAATCTTTCCCGAGGTAGATCCAAAAGGTTTATTTCCACTCTGGGAGGGGAATTCTGCTGGTGTACACTTCGAGTTGGAAATATCATCCTTGAGTCCTTTTTATAGTTTTTAAATCTTGGGGATTTAAAACCCTTTTTCTAGAATCCCGAACTATTCTTTTTCTTCCATCCTTCACGAGGTTCTGTCTGATGCCCAAGCTATTCATAACAATATATTGCCTTTCAGATAGTATCTTCTAGGGTCTTTGGCTTCTCAAACTCAATCCTGTTCTAATAGTCCTTAGGTAGTCCACTGATGAATCATTGCACCTTTTCCTTTTCTTCTTTTATATAGGGCATGTACCTCAACAACTTGAGGAATTTGTTGAGATATTCCTCTATGGTGAGTTTCCCCATATTGAGTTCATAGAATTCTTTAGTCTTTTCGTCGAAATACTTTTCCGACATATACTTCTTCCTAAAGTATTTCTCAAACCATTCCTAATATAGGTCTTCTTCGTGAATCATTTTTACGTTCTTAAGGTCTTCCCACCAAATGGAAGCCTTCCCATTCAAGTTGAAAGTGGCTACTTGAGCCTTCAAGTTTTCCAAGAAGTCATGGACTCTGAAATAATTCTTTAGTCCAAGTAGACAGGCCTCGTCTTCCTCTCTCTTCTTTATTTCACCGTCAAAAGAGGGTGGTTTGGCCTTCTTGAATTATTCGAGATTATGATTTTTGGAGTGATTTCGCTTCTTCCGTTTTCTTCAGGAATAAGAACTAGTTCTGCTATTAGAAGATCCCTCAGAGTCACCAGTTTCCTTTCCAGAGGAATTCTCTGATGCTTGTCCCTTATCTTTGGGGTGAAACTTTCTCGAGGTGCTCCTCCCAGTGTGGCCACTTAAAAGACCATGTTTTTGTATCCCAGCTGGGCTTCGACTTCTCTCTGTCTATCGTTGGTCTGTGTGACTGGTGTCAGGTCCATGCTGCAATTGTCTTTGTATGTCGGATAAACTTTGTAGCAAGACTACATTAATGTATGTTTGCTTCTCTTTCTCTTTTATCAACCTCTCATTGTCCACCTTGCAGCTCTATAGTTCAACCATGAGGCTTCTCATAGTCTAAGCTAGATCTGGAGGGGTCTCTACCGCTCTCCTTTTGTCAGACTCTTCATCTCTATTGTGGGAGCCATCCCCCAC
Source organism: Picea glauca (assembly GCA_000966675.3). Classification (NCBI taxonomy): domain Eukaryota; kingdom Viridiplantae; phylum Streptophyta; class Pinopsida; order Pinales; family Pinaceae; genus Picea; species Picea glauca. Next base: position 161,002 of record JZKD02S2407611.1, read on the forward strand.
TTCATGGTGTGTCACCATTCTATGTGTCTGTCATTTCCCATGGTTGATCATCCTCTTCTTGTTAGTCAACATTATATTCATTCACAATCAGCGCATGATTCATATTTTTTAAATGCATATACACAATAGGAATTTTCATTCTTAACTTCGGATTTTGATAAAGGGGGTTAAGGTAGAGGGTTACTTCTTTTAAGAGTACTTCAAATAGCATTTCTGTGCAAATCATTTATGAGACCAAGCAGGCCAAGTGCTGTAACCATGCTTTAATACCAATTTTTCACACACCCACTATGGCAACTAAGTTTTTTTTTTTTTTTCGTCTTTTCTTCGAGGGACAGAATCCAGGAATTTCTATGGGGCCTAGTGCAGACCCTCCCTTCCCTTATCCTCCCCCATGTGATTGTTGGCTATGACCATAGGCCTAACCAAAAAGGTGCTTTTGGATTTTGCGATTCAGGGAATCACGATGCAAGCATTCCCCTGTTCTCTGTCTTTCAAAATGCCGAAACCTGAAAGGGTCTAACAGATCCTTTGCCCTTCCCTTAGGTCACTTGTCATATGACCTATCCTATAACTTGGTGCTAATCCTCTAAATGATTTTTGGGTTTCTTGATTCAGGAAATTGCGATGCAAGCATTCCTCCTTTCCCTTTTTCATCCCTGGGACTCGAAATCCCAGTATCATCCGGGCTACGGTCTAGTTCGTCGGCTTGATCAACGGCCTGGATTAAATCCCGACATTCTATCTTTCGAGATTTATGGCGAGGTATTCACTCCTATTCCTCCGATGTCTAGAACCCTGGTGGATTTAGAACTTTGCCATGCATTCCCTACAAATGAACGGTCTAGATTCTTTCGGTACCCGAAATGTCAATTCTCGAGTTTTGACCCTTGATTAACTACTAGCACCTACCTCCTCCTTATACCACATGACTCTGCCATGTAACCTAGGGCTCATCCATAGAGTGCATCGGGGTTTCGAGTACTGGGATTTTGTGACTTGCGAAAACGAGGGGTCTTACCCTTTGGTTTCCTGGGTGCCGAAATGCCGAAACCTATTCACGCTAAACTGACTCATCCACAGATCACGTCAGGGTTTCGGGTACCCGGATTTTGTGACTTGCAAAAACAAGGGGTCTTCCCTTTGGTTTCCCGGGTGACGAAACGCCGAAACCTATTCATGCTAAACTGACTCATCCACAAAGCACATCGGGGTTTCGGGTACCGAGATTTCATGACTTGCGAAAAAGAGGGGTCTTACCCTTTGGTTTCCCGGGTGCTGAAACACCGAAAACTTGAGAGAACTACTCTCTCTTATACAAGGTTTCTAGACTTAGATCACATGATCCTTCAACGGGTTCTTGGGTAATTATCCCTAGGCTTGGTGACCTGACTGAAAATCCTTCCTATCTCACCGAGCTATGAACTCTGTGTCAGGGGTAAAGTAAACTTGTGGGTTTACTAAAAAGATAGTCTTTTCAAAGAACTCACTTCGGCTCTGGAATGCGAGGGAACTTCCCGGGAGGAGGTGCCTTCGAGAAATCAAACCAGGACATAGCACGAGTCAAGTAGATGGAACAAATATCAAGGGAACAGACTCGTATTTTGAACTTATTCATTCTATACCTAAACCAATTATGGTCATATGAGTATAAGCATGCATCTATTATTTCTGATCAAAACACAAGGCAAACACTTCAATACAGAAACCATTTATGAGAATTTAAACATGAGCATGCATCCAGGATATTCAATTCAAGATACAAGATATATAAACACTTATCAGAAACACCATGTGTGACGCGACTGCTGAGAGGGGTTCTCGTTTCCACCCATCGTAGGCTCAGTGACTCTAAACAGATTTACCACTAGACACCCCTGAGCTAGACCATGATGCTTGAGATTTAGTCTCCTACTTCCAGCTCAATGGATGTCAAGGACAAAGGTTACTTTCCTCCTCCTCTATTCATAACTCCTTGTATTTCTTGAGTTTCTCCCGGTTCTCTTTCGTGATCCCTGTCGTGCATGTTCTCTTATCTCTCCCCTTACCACACTTCCTCTCTTCCCTTTTCTTTGCAAGATTGCATGTGGCACAAGTTTCCCCATCCGTGTTTAGGTCTAGGAGTTGCTACGGATGGGCGGTTCAACCCCATCCCCTCATTAACTCTTGAGGATCCTCCCCACCTACCAATCTAATGGGAAATCCATTCCAGAGTTAGAGAGTTGCTTTGGTCTTTGAGCAAGTAAAAACCAATATGGTACTGGCTTGGTGGAAGTTAATGCAACCATTCCAGGTCCCTTCCACCACCTCTCATTATCCATTATGGTCTCTTTTAGCACATCCCCCTCCCAGCAGTCATGCAACACATAATCATAACATAATTTACATTCATCGACCTTTTATACAGAGGTCCGTCAAATCAAACATTCACATCTTTGAGTTTTCCATAGTTCTTGGACAATATAGTTATTTTTACAGACTGGGGGAAATAGGATGTTACAACAGAGGAGGAGCTTATTAGCGAGGGTTAAAGTAGGACTCTAGCGAGACCAATAGGGAAAGAGTCATATGGTGCGTAGTAGGATCAGAGACCAACCAGAGATATGCCAGGATATCATGGATTCCAGAGAGGATCCACTTTCACTACACCTCGACGACCAATGGCTCAAAAAATTGACTCCTTATGGGGGACCATAGCATTAGAAACAACATCAACCGCAACACAATAGTTTAGTCTTGTTCAACAGAAAAAACTAGGATTCTAGGCCAGTGGGTCGTCATCTTCTACTTCGGGTACCAGGAGTACTAGACCGAAGAAGGGGTGTTGGACATGTGGCGAGCCAAACTACCAGTGTGACTGCCCAGTGGAGAGGAGTAGAGCATATGGCTCAGCTGGACCCACTACCATGGGAGACTTGGGCAAGGCCCATAGAATTTATGCAGTGGTGAATAATCGCCAGGCAAAGCACCAGTCGACTGTGCTTGAGACATCAGGTACCGTCATTGACCAAACCCTTATTATTTTAATAGATCTTGATGCTACCGACAGTTTCATTTCAGGTCTTGCACTAAGAGGATTAAGGTAAATGCAGTTGAGCAGGATGAGTTTATCTTTGTAGAGATGGCTTCGGGAGCTAAAAATAAGGTTGGAGGAAAGTCTATGGGTTGTACCCTTAACCTGGGAGAGATTGTCACCGGGGCCAACTTGTACATCACGATCTTAGAATATTATGAATTCATGATCAGTATGGACTGGTTGGAATCGCATGAGGCGATAATCAATTGTAAGACAAAAATGTTGATCTTGGTCAATGATGAGGGACAGAGACGCATGATTGTAGGTCGAAACCAGGAATTTTCCTTGAGGTTTATCTCCTCCTTGCAGCTATGGAAGAGCATACGCAAGGGATGTAAGCTTTATGTGATCCTTACATTAAATGAGAAGGGAGTAGCGAAAGGTATAGAAAACCTTCCTGTGGTGAGAGAGATTGCAGACGCCTTCCCGGAGTAGTTACCTGGGAGGCTGTCAGAAAAGGAATTGGAATTTACCATAGACCTAAAACCAAGGACTGAACCAATAGCGAGAATGCCTTATCATATGTTGACCCTAGAGTTACAGTAGTTGAGAATGCAACTAAATGAGATACTGGACCTGCGACTAATACGTCCTAGTGTTTCTCCTTGGGGTGCACCTGTTATTTTCATACGAAAGAAGGATGGGTCATGGAGACTCTACATTGACTATCGTCAATTGAACAAGGAAGCAATCAAGAATCAATATCCGTTCCTAAGGATTGATGATATGTTTATTCAAATGAAGGGTGTGATAATGTTTTCAAAGATCAACTTGAGATTAGGGTATCACCAATTACGGATCAAGGAGGATGATGTCCCTAAGACTCCTTTAGGATAATGTTTGGACATTATGAGTTTACTATTTTACTGTTTGGACTAACAAATTCCCTAGGGGTATTTATGAGTTTGATGAACGGGGTGTTTTGCGAGTACTTGGATAAGTTCGTCCAAGTATTCATTGATGATATTTTGATTTACTCTCAGATGATGGAAGAGCATGATGAGCACTTGTGCTTGGTACTGCAATATTTACGAGAGCACAAATTGTATGGGAAATTGTCTAAATGCTCGTTTTATCAATCAAAGATTCACTACTTAGGGCATTTCATCTCCGATGAAGGTCTCATCATGGATCCAACAAAGGTCAAGGCTATTATGGAATGGAATGTGCCGACAAATTTCCCAAAAGTGTGTAGCTTCATGGGTTTAGCTGGATACTATCGAAAGTTCGTCGAAAGATTTTTGAAGATCAAAAATCTGATCATCGAATTGCAGAAGAAGAAGAAGTTTGTTCAGACAAAGAAATGAACAAAGTCATTTTGGAGGCTCAAGGAGTTGTTGACAACAACACTGATACTAAAGGTCCCTAACATGGACACAAACTTCTTGGTATGCAATCATGCATCCAAGGAAGGCTTAGGTGGAGTCTTGATGCAAGACGATCGAGTGATTGCTTACATATTGAGGAAATTGAGAAGGCATGAGGAGAACTATGTGATGCATGATTTGGATTTGTTGTCCATTGTTTATGCCTTGAGATTTTCGAGACACTAGCTTATTGGATGAAAATTTGAACTAAAAACAAACCACTATGGACTACAACACATATTTACACAAAGAAACCTAATGCACGATGTAACACCTTGTTTCCCTAGTCTGTAAAAATAACTATACTGGCCAAGTATTGTGGAAAACTCAGAAATGTGAATGTGTGATGTGAATCGGCCTTGTGAAAAAGGTCGATGAATGTAAATAATATTATGAATATATATATATATATATATATATATATATATATATATAAGAGACCACGATGGCTGAAGAAAGGTGGTGGAAGGCACCTAGAATGGTGGTGTTAATTTCCACCAAAACCAATACCGTATTTGGACTTCACTGGCCCAAAGAACCAAGAGAGGCTTGCTAGCCCCAAATTAAATCACTCACCAAGTTGATAGGTAAATGTATCCTCATGAGTAATGAGGGATGGGGGTGAACCGCCCATCCGTAGAGTCCTCAGACCTGACCATCACGAGGAAGATTGTACCACATGCAACCTCACTGACACGAGCAAAGGTAGGAAGAGTGTGTGATCAAGGGCGCCTACGCGAGGGAAGTAGGGAAGGACAACAAATCTGGAAAAATACAAAGTGAGTGATAGTAGAGAAGAAGGAGAGTAACCTTCATTCTTGGTCACTGGTGAACAGAGACTCTATGTCGTAGCATCATGGTCTCAGCTCAGGGGTGGCTAGTGGTAAATCCATTCGGAATCACTGAGCCTATGGTTGGGTGGAAATGAGCACCCCTCTCAACAGTTGCATCGCCTCTAGTGTTTTACTGATAAGTGTTATATCTTGTATCTTGAAATTTGTATGATGACATGTATGCTCATAGTCTGTGCAATTTATGAATGGTTTGAGTATAAGACTGTTTGTGTGGTGTTTTGATCATAAATGGTGGTTGCATGCTTTTATTGGAAGGACCATGTATGGATTATGTTTATAGATATATTTATATATACGTATATTGAACTAATTCAGACTTCAAGTCTATTTTCAAGAAATCTATGCCCTCATTCATCTCCAGGAATACCCAGAATATATATCTCCACAGAGATACCCTCTTTGGAAAGCTTACCAAGAACCTGAAAGAGGATTTGGTGGCGCAAGTCTTATCCATCCTATACGAGGAAGAATGGGCCTCTTAAAATCCCGACATTTCAGCATTTTGGCACCCAGGGTATCTAAGCGCGAGTCCTCTCATACTCGCAATTTCCGAAACCCCGATTCACGAAATCCCAAAATGGAAGCGTAGGGATAAGCATAGATTGACGGACAAGATTATGTCGGAAGATTTGCGGTCAATCATTACCGTTAGATTGGAGGAAGAAACGAGGGCGTTAAATGCCTCAACCATTTTCTTTTATCTTCGTAAGTAGCGAATAAATCAGGACCATAGATCCAAAGATCTATGGGAGTACCTGGACCGTCCATTTATAAGGACATGTTGTTTCCAGTAAGAATTTCGGTGTTTCAGCACCCGGGAAATCAAAGGGAAACAACCCTGGTCATTGCGAGTTCCAGAATCTCGATGACCGAAACCTTGAAATGGTTTAGGATTTGGATGAGATAGGATATTTCTTCACTTCGTCACCTGGAATACCTAAGTGCGTATTCCCTTGTGCTCGCGAGTCTCGAAATCCTGAAAGGACAATACGCATGTATGTTATGATATTTTGGCATTTCGGTAATTGGAATACTCAAGGGTGTATTCCCTTGTAGGAGAAAGACCCGAAACCCTGATTCACAAAAACCCGAAGTGACGGCGTGTGGGGGAATTAAGACCTTTTATAGGTTCAGTACCCAGGATACCCTTCCTCTTGCTAAATGCATGAATGAGACCCTTTCAAGGGATCTAAGGTCTTTTATGACCGTTAAATTGAATGAAGGAGTGCAGGCGTTAATGCCTCGACCCCTTTTTACCTTCGTAAGTAGTGAAGAAATCGAGACCGTAGATTTCAAGACCCATGGGGATACCTAGACCATCCAGCTACAGAATACACATGGTGGAAGGTAAGCATTTTGGCTTTTCGTCACTTGGGAAATCAGAGGGTAAGAACCCTTGTCCTCACAACTCCTAAAATCTCGATATGCGAAATCCCAAAATAACAGCGTATGGCTAAATATCGATATTTCAGTATTTTGGAATTCAGAGTAACCTAAGTGCGAGCTTCTTTGTACTCGCCAATCCTGAAATCCCAATCGGTGTAATCCCAAAAGGATGATACATGGACAAGTTACAATACTTCAGCATTTCGGAAATCAGAATACTCAAGGGCGTATTCCCTCGTACTCGCAACTCCTAAAATTTCGATTAGCAAAATCCCAAAATGGTCTAACATGGATTTGAATCTGGATATTTCGGTGTTTCAGCATCCGGAATATCCAAGGGAGAAGTCCCTTGTACTCGCAAGTCCCAAAATCTCAACTTACGATATCCCAAAAGACGAAGTGTGGAAAAGTTATCATATTTCAGTATTTTGGTGCCCGTGGCACCTAAGTGCAGGCCCCACGTGTTCTCTTGTCTCGAAACCTCCAACTCACAAAATCCCAATGGATGGATTCCCAAAATACTGAAGCATGTTAGAGTTTGGTTTTTCATATTTTTAGCTCCTGGGAAATCGAGGTGCAAGACCTCCTATCATCACACATCCCGAAATCTAAATGGAGTCAAACCCCGAAAGGTGGAAGGACATGTTTTAATCCGAGTCATTTCTAGTTGTGACAAACTATTGGTTCCCTTTAGATTTCGACACTTCAAGAGATAAGAGGGAAAAGGAAATACATATATCACGACTTCTTGAATCGCGAAAGCCAACGAGAACCTCTCTGGTAAGACCTGTGGTCATAGCTGCCAATCATATGAGTATGGATAAGGGATGGCAAGGTCTGTATCAGGTCTCGTAGGGATTCGGGGAATTCTATTCCTCGGTAAAAAGAAGGAAAAAACTGAAAATTTTGAAATTTCGTAGTGGTTATGTGACACACGACAATGACGTTGGTAGGAATTTCTTAGCGATTATGACTTCGAGATTACTTACATAAAATGAATAGGGAACTGAGTGATATATGCATTAAGTCAGATACCAAACATCTTTTCGGTGTTGCCACTTTAGACGAATCTACGTGAAAATATTCTAACTTTACAACGCAATGATGACTGGTACAAAGAGCTCAAGGACTTTATTGGAGAAAACACAATGATGGTACCAATATTTTAAGGATTTACATTTGACTATAATGGATTATTGGTGTACCATCGAACAACGAGTTGAGGAGTTTGATCCTAAATGAGGCTCACAGACTAGTGTACATGGCTCACCCGAGAGTCACGAAGATGAGGGCAGACCTTAAAACCTTATTCTTCTAGAAAGGAATGAAGGATGGCATACTAAACTACATGGCCAAATGTCTATAATGTCAGTACGTGAGGGCTCAACATATACATCCAACAAGACTACTACAACCACACATTATTACAGAATCTAAATGGGAGGTCATTTCGATGGATTTCATTGTTGGTTTTCCACTGACGGTAAGGAGACACGACTCTATTTTGTGGTAGTTGACACTCTGACGAAGAGTGCCCATTTTATCCTTGTGCGTACGATGTATGAGGCACCTAAAATAGATAGAGTTTTCATCAGTGAGATTCTGAGGCTGCATGGAATGTCTAAGAGGATTATGTCCAATCGAGGATCGGTGTTTACTGGACGATTTTGGACTAGCTTCCAAGAGGCATTGGGAACCCAACCTAACTTCAGTATGGAATATCACCCGAATACTGACAGGGAGACTGAGTGATCAAACCAAATTTTCGAGGACATTTTGTGTATGTACATGATGGACCAACATAAACGTTGGGAAGAATTCTTTCCACTGGTAGAATTTGCTTATAACAACAGTTACCAAAGAACCATTAAGATGACGCCTTTCGAGTTTCTTTATGGCCGACCATGTCAGATGCCTTTGTGTTGGGATTGGATAGAGGATAAGGTCCTAGTGGGACCAGAAGAAATGCAAGAAATGGAATATCAAATGTATACAATAAGACAAAGGATCAAAGAAGCACAGGATTGATAGAAGAGTTATGTCGATGTGCACCGTGTTGACCGTTGTTACAAGGTTGGAGATCGAGTCTTATTGTGGGTAAAACCGCATAAGAGTTTGATCAATATTGGAAAGGGAGATAAAATCTCTCCTAGGTTCATGGGACATTTCGATATTGTGGAGAGGAAGGGGCCCGTGGACTATCAACTAGCCTTTCCTGATTCTTTGAGGTGTATGAAAATTGTTTTTCACGTATCTTTTTTGAGACATTATATTAGTGATCCTACACATATTATTGACATGAGTTTCTTGTAGATATTGGACAAGGGGGCGCTCACGGCTGAGATGATCTATATCATGGATCATCACATTCGACAACTACGACGTCGAACAATAGATCAGTTCAAGGTCTAGTGGGACAACTATATTCCACACTTGGCGACCTGGGAGGACACATATGATATGTGCCAACATTTTCCATTTTTGTTTGATAGATAGACTTATGATATTGTGATACACATTATTTCGACACTTATATACTTTGAAACTTCAGGATGAAGTTTAGACCAAGAGGGGGTGGTGTATGTAACATCCTTCTCTTGTGCGCACTGAGCGAACTTATTCTTTGAGGACACTTTCTTGCAAGTGATTCAGATAATTATACTATTGGTTGTTTGATTATGATTATGAGGCATTATGGATACGATGATATGTTATTTTGTGTATTTACATAGACAAGTGCTATTGACTGGGTTCTCCTGAGTGTGCAGGACTTGGACCTTGAGGATGTAGAGGCATCGATGAAACCCCTTGGAATCTGGATCGAGTCAAGGAGTGGACTATTGGGGTTTGATTGTTGTTGATATGACATATTCTCATCTAAATAGATTTTATAATGATTTATTTTATTTCTAACATGATTCATTGATGATGCAGGCTGATGATAGCTTGCCAACTAGACTGACATGTCGGGTAGAGGGGTAACACATGAGAACCAGAGACCTGAGGGAGAGGTGTGGACAACAACCCTACCACAACCTACTAGCACTCCCACTGTGGCTATAACTGTAGGTTAACGATTACCTAGTTAAAGAAGAGCCAGGATTCCATGAGGGAAGATTGTGAATATCGCTCACAATGATTCTAAGGGCCATGTAATAAGGCATGGGGCTCAATCCTTGGAGGCCCTTAGTCTCCCATAATATCACTTGACGGAGTATTGAATCCATGGGTTTTCAATGTCTTCCAGATCAGTCAAGAGGTGATTGGCACCCTTGGAGTACGTAATGCATTTTGAAGGGCATGTTTTGCAAGGAAAATGGAAAGAGGCAAGTGGCACCCTTGGAGCACGTCATGCATCCTGAAGGGCGTGTCATGCAAGTAAAATAGAAAAGGCAAGTGGCACCCTTGGAAAACCTAGTGCGTCTAGAAGGGAACGTCACAATTTTAACATGTAAGTGAATAAACCTAGTCGGCCTTAAAATGAATGACGTGATGAGTAAGATTTAAAAAAAAAAAAATTCCTAATAAGATGTCGCCTAGACTAGGAAATTAAAATCTAGGTCTAAGTGATACTTGTGGTAAAAATAATAATAATAATCATAATCATAATCATAATTAAATATGTGACAAGGAGGGGGTAATAAATTCAATTAATTTATTAAACTCAAGTTACCACAGGGGATTAAATTTAAAAAAGAAGAAGAAGAGGGGAATGATTGTTTTTCTACATATGCTAATTAAACTTTATTAATTAAAAATATAAAGAGGTGGTTTTTCCACACTCTCTAATTTTAATTTTAGATAAAAAGGGAAAAGAGGTAAACTTAAAAGAAATAGGAAACTAAGGGAAAAGCGGAAACATAAAGAAAAGGAAACGTAAGGAAAAATCATAATGACTAACTTAGTAGGGAATCTTTCCTTTAAGAGCTTTCTAAATATGAACTCAACTAAGAATTTAGTAAGGGAGTAAGTCATTCAAAATGTGTAAGGGAATATGGGGACACCAAGGAGCAATTTTTGGAATGAATTTAGGTCGGTGAGGGAAATAGGAGTAATTAAATAATTAATTAAATTAATTTCTCATGCAACTAAGGGGATGGCTAACATGTGTATGGGGGGGGGGTTTCCGAATTAATTTAATGAAAAATAAATTAAATAGGAATTTGGGAAAGAAATCACTTAGAATCTCTATAAAAGGATGGAGGAGGGGGAGTGTGGATCTCTTCTTCATGCGTAACGTTACACTGCTGAATTTCTAACTTGACTGACTTATCTTGTGGGAGTTGGGATACCCAACTTGGTGACGAGTGGTAGCTCGACCTTGCAAGGTGAGATGGGAGCTATTTTTTCTCTGGTATAGTGTGTGTGGCCCCTTTGTGGCTCGAGGGGATAAGGGGGAAGAAGAGTACCCCTAGCATTGGCTGGGAGGTACCTATGAAGTCACATTGGTCGTCAAGTAGGAGAAGCATGGAGCATGTGCGGGACAACAACTCGGAGTTGTCACCTTGGGCTATGGTACACATTCATTTATTTGATTGCGATTTACATAGTGGTTGCCACTTACATAGGCCTACGTTTCGTATGACAGGAAACGTCCATGTGTTTAAATATATATCTTCATTCCTGTTTAATTATACCCCATCCCCTTTTCTTTGGCTATCCCAGTGAATATTTCAATGATATCCCAACGATATTGTTGGGATGAGTCATATTTACTAATGGATAGCTATATGGTATTTAATAATTGAATAGCTATTGTATTTACCATGAATGTATTACTAATTGATAGATACATTGTATAGCGATATTATATAGCTATACTGTAATTACCATGAATTTATTTACTAATCGATAACTATATTGTTAGGATAGCACGTGTCACAAGGATTTATTTCTGATCTCACAGTAATTGTATTGATTTTAGAATAGAGATATGATTCACTATCATTATTATACTCTGTAATGATTTAACACACAACCTTACCACTTTCCACTCAGCCTTGTCATAACTCGCTCAATGATATCACCATTTCCTTCCTTATTTTTAGCGACAACGTTGGATGTATGATGTGTGCGAGACATTTGTAGTTTTAGAAACAACATTTTACATGTAATTGTAACTTTGTTTTATGATGATTTTAATATGATGATAGTTAATGTTATTACTCATCAATTTAATGTTTAAGGACAATGTTGAGAGTAATCTTAATTTTTGACAGCATTGGTTGTATGACAATGTTGACAGATATATTAATTAATTTGACAACCCTTTTTGTATGGGTTATGTATAATAATAGTCAGCAATTAGATAGTGTATAATCAACAACATTATTAGCATTCCTGTGGAGATGTAATATTGAATGTCTTATACCCAACATGTTGGTAGTGAATTGATTACATAGAGATACATACTACTAATTTAATATATATATGAAGGACAATGTGTTTATCTAATGGAATAAAAAACGACAACCGAATGGCATTTAATAGACAACGTGTTGTAAATTAATATTGTTAATACTGTTATATTAATAGCGTTATATATGGATATAGTTAATATTGTATATATTATTAAATTGTTAATTTATATTAGTATTTATTGATTAATTTAAAATTTCTAAATTAGATAACAAAGTCGATTATTATATAAGCAACATAGATCTGTAGTTCACTTAATTTAATGGACAATGGGTAATTGTTAATCAACGTTTCTTGATGTTGTTCAGTGCCTAACTTATTTCACCTTATGATAACATTTATGACCATATTATATTTTAAAAGTTCACTCTCTTGCACCTAGACATCTTTCTTAACAATTAATGGTTTGGTTATTGGCGAAGTCGTGTAATAGCTTGCGCATTTTCCTTTGAATGTCATAATCTTGTGTCTCATCGACTTGTTTCTTGGGGTGTGTGTGTAGTCGTATTGTGATTAATTAGGCTCATAGTGCATTGGATTCATATAGAGTCCTTGGTCTAGATAGGTTATGTTGCACAAGGGTCATTGTCGCGCCTATCACCTGGCAATGACATGATTCTTGATGAGGGGATAATGGCATGCCCTATTGGATACAAGTGAATGATAACTTGGACGAAGTTTATGCTTCCCGTTGTGGGTGTTCTTGATCATTGTAAGTCTGTCATTGGCACTTGGGTTGTAACTCCTTCATGCGTTGGGTTTTTCTTTCCATAGAGGTTATAGTGACCGGTCATGAAGACCATTGTGTCGGGATTGTGGATGTTTTCCTTATCTTGTAAGACTTGTCGTGTTGTGTGTTCAACGGGTAGTCATTTATATAGTTTTTATTTATGCATGTTTCACCCAGTTGATCGTTGTGCTAGTGCGTTGATTCGTTTTTTTCTATTTCTTGATCTGTGTTTTTGTGTTCGTTGTCAGGTTGTGTGGTTCAACTATTGTCGTCATTGCCTTCTTGCCTAAAAAAATAAAAGTGCACTTTTTTCTTTTCTTCCAGTTGTAATGATTGGGGTCATCAAAGATGTGCCCTTCAAGAGGCACTACATTCTCCAAGGGTTGCACTCACCTCTTAATTGACTTGGTAGACATAAAAAAACCTTTGGAGTCAATACTCCGTTAGGTGATATTGTGGGAGACTAAGGGGATCTAAGGTATAATTCCCCTACCTTATTTAACTCCCCTTAGAATCATCGTGATAAATTGTCACAATCTTCCCTTAGGACATCATGGGTATTCTCAAACTAGGTACTCATTAACCTACAATTCGAGCCATGATGGGAGTGCTAGTAGGTTGTGGAAAGGCTATTGTCCACACCTCTCCCTCAATTTTTGTGGTTGTCGTTCGTGACCCCTCTACTCCACATGTGAGTCTAGTCGGCAAGATATCTTTAGCCCCAATAGTCCACTCCCCGACTCGATCCATATTCCAAGGTGTTTCATCAATGCTTCTACATCCTCGAGGTCCAAAGTGATACACACTCATGAGAACCCAGTTAATATAAGATCTTTATGCCAATACAACAAATAACATATCATCATTTCCAAAATGCCTTATAATAATAATCAAACGACCAATAATATAATAATCTGGATCACTTGCAAGAAAGTGTCCTCAAAGAATAAGTTTTCTCAGGGCACGCAAGAGAAGAATGTTACACACACCCTCTCTTATTTTAAACTTTGCCCCAAAGTTTCACAGTATATAAGTGTCAAAATAAAGTGTATCATAGTATCATAAGTCTATCTATCAATAAAATGGAAACTACTGGTGCATAACATATGCGTCCTCCGAGGTCGTTGAGTGTGGACTTTAGTTGTCCCACTGGACCTTGACTGAATCTACTGTTTGATGTCATAGTAGTCGAATGGGATGGTCTAGGATGCAAATTGGATCAGTCATGAACGAACCCTGATTCGATAATTGCAAGGTACTCAAGTAAAAATAAGTCTAGGGTCACATATAATGTCTGAAATAGATACATGAAACTATCATGCATACACCTCAAAGAATCAGGAAAGGCTAGTGAATAGGCCATTGACCTCTCTTTTCCACAATATCATAGGATCCCATGAACCTAGGAGATAGTTTAGAACCCTTTCCAAACATGATTGAAATATTATGTGGTTTCACCTGCAAGAATACTCGATCCCCAACTTCATAACTACAATCGACACGGTGCGCATCAACATAATTATTCTGTCAATCCTACGCTTCCTTGATCCCTTGTGTTATAGTTTGAATTTTTCTTCTATTTCATGGATCGCTTTTCATCCCACTAGGACCCTATCCTCGAGTCGATCCCAACTCAAGGTGTCTGACACAGTCACCTGCAAAGAAACTCGAAAGGCGCCATGTCAATGGTGCTTTGATAATTGTTTTTATACACAAATTCTACCAGTGGCAAGAATTCTTCCCAATGCTTTTGTTGGTCCATATCGTACATGCACAACATGCCATCCAAGATTTGGTTTGTTCATTTGGTTTGCCCATCTTTCTCTGGGTGATACACAGTACTAAATTTAAGTTGGGTTTCCAAGGCTTCTTGGAAACTACTTCAAAATCATCTAGTAAACATCGATCCTAGATCATATATGATCCTCTTAGACATGTCATGCAACCTCACAATCTCTTTGATGAAAACTCTAGCTATGTTAGGTGCCTGATACGTCATATGCACAGGAATAAAATGAGAACTCTTCGTTAGAGTGTCAACTATCACAAAAATTGAGTCATGTCTCTTTGCCGCCAATGGAAATCCAACAATGAAATCCATCGAAATGACCTCCCATTTTGATTTTGAAATAGTGTGCAACTGTAGTAATCCTTTCATAGGTCTATGTTTAGCCTTCACCTGCAGACATTCTAGACATCTTACTACATAGTTGACTATTTGTTCCTTCATTTTTCTCTAGAAGGATAAGGGTTTAAGTTCTGCCCTCATCTTCATGGCTCCTGGGTGAGCCATGTACACTTCTCTATGAGCTTCGTCTAGGGTCACACTCATCAAATCGTCGGTAGGTGATACATAAATTCAAATTTTAAATCTCAATAATCTGTCGTCTTCCATCGTACATCCTTCAAATATATGTACCATCATTGTGTTTTGTCCGATAAAATACTTGACCTCTTTGTAGCAGTCATTGTTGCGCTGTAAGGTTAGAATATTTTCATGTAGATTCATCTGAAGAGGAAACAATGAGAAGATGTGTGGTCTACAACTCAATGCATCTACCACTCGATTCATTGTTCCTTTTATCTACGTAATCTTGAAATCATACTCGCTAAGAAATTTTGACCAATGTCGTTGTCACACGTTCAATTATCTTGCGTAAATATGTGTTGTAGTCCACAGTGGTCTATTCTTAGTTCAAATTTCCATACAATCTAGTAATGTATCCAAATTGTCAAGGAAAAAACAATGGCTAACAACTCTCAATCGTGCGTTGCACAATTTTCCTCATGTCATCTCAACTGTCTTGAGATGTAAGCGATATCTTGATCGTATTGCATCAAGACTCCTCCGAACCCTTCCTTGGATGCGTTAGTGCATAAAAATAAGTTTGAATCCATGTCAAGGACCTTCAATATCATTGTTGTTGTCAACAACTCATTGAGCCTCCAAAATGCTTCCACGTATTTCTCGGTCCACACAAACTTCTTGTTCTTCTTCTACAATTTCGTGATCGAATTTTCTATCTTCGAAAATACCTCGACGAACCGTCGATAGTATCCTTCAAAACCCATGAAGCTATGCATTCCCAGGACATTCATTGATGTAGGCCATTCCATAATAGCCTCAACCTTTGCTGGATCCATGATGATACCTTCGCTGAAGATGACATGACCCAAGTAGTGAATCTTCAATTGGTAAAACGAGCATTTAGAAAATTTCCCATACAATTTGTTCTCTCATAGACACTGTATAACCAAGAGCAAGTGCTCATCATTCTCCTCCATCATCCAAGAGTAAATCAAAATATCTTCAATGAATACTTGGACAAACTTGTCCAAGTACTCACGAAACACCCCGTTCATCAAACTCATAAATACCCTTGGGGCGTTCGTCAATAGAAACGATAAAATAGTAAACTCGTAATGTCCAAAACTCATCTTAAAGGTGGTATTAAGGATTTCATCCTTCTTGATCTGTAACTGGTGATACCTTGATCTCAAGTCGATCTTTGAAAACACCATCACACCCTTCATATAATCAAACAGATCATCAATCCTTGGCAACATATATTGATTCTTGATCATTTCCTTGTTCAATTGATGGTATTCAATGAAGAGTCTCCATTACCCATCCCTCTTTTGTATGAAAATAAAAGGAACACCCCATAGTGACACAGTTCAATGTATAAGTCCCAGGTCCAACAACTCCTTCGTTTTCATTTTCAACTCTGGTAACTCCATTGTCGACATCTAATAAGGCGTTCTCTCGTTTGGTCCAATCCCCAGTTTTAGGTCTATGGTAAAGTCCAATTCCCTCTTCGGTGGCATCCCAGGTAAATTATCTGGGAATATGACCGCAAATTCTCTCACCACACAAAGGTTTTCTATACCTTCCTCTAATCCTTTCTTGTTTAACGCAAGGATCACATAATGCTTACATCCCTTGCACATGGTCTTCCGTAGCTGGAATGAATAGATGAACCTTAGGGAAACTCCTTGGTTATGACCTACAATCACATGTCTTTGTCCCTCATCATCGACCAAGATCAACAGTTTTGTCTTACAGTTGAGTATTGCGTCATGAGATTCCACGCAATCCATATCAATCACGACGTCATAAGATGCTAAGATCATGACGTATAGGTTCTCCCTGGTGACAAAATATCCCAAGTTAAGTGTACAACCTGTAACCTTCCCTCCAACCTTCTGTTTGGATCTTGAAGCCATCTCTACAAAGCTAACCTCTTCATGTTCAAATGCCTTTACCTTAATCCTATTTAGCGTTGCACCAAAAATGAAACTCTGGGTAGCACTGAGATCTATCAAAGAACTATGGGTCTCGTCAGCGACGATACTTGACATATCAATCATAGTCGACTAATGCTCTACCTAGAGGTTATTCACCACTGCATGAATTTGATGGGCCTTGGAAAAATCTCCCATGGTAGTGGGTCTGGCTGATCCATATGTTGTAGTCCTCTCCATTGGGCAGGTGTGCTAGTAGTGTGGCTCCTCACATGTCCAACACCCCTTCTTCAGTGTAGTAGTCCTGGTACCTGAAGTAGAAGCTAACGGCCCACTGACCTGGAATCCTTGTCTATTTTGCTAAACATGCCTAAACTGTTGTTGTTGCGGTAGACATTTCTATTGATGTTGTGATCCTTGGTAGGGAGTCTATTGTTGAGGCACTAGTCATCGAGGTGTAGTGAATGTGGATCCTCTATAGAATCCACGATATCCTTGCATATGTCTGGCTGGTGTCTAATGTTGCGTGCACTAGATGACACTGAACCTACCGATCTCACTGAAGTTCTGCTCTGATCCCCACTGAAAAGATCCTCCTCTGCTATGAGGTCCTTTTGGATGAAATCATGCAAGGTCTCAAGCATCAGAATCCTAACCTTTTCACGTATACTAACATTAAGGACAAACAAGAACCTGTTTACCTTAATTTTTTTGGTATTAAGGTGCAGATCATACCGAAGCAGCTCCATAAAATGGACCTCATACTCGGGCACCGTATGACCACCCTATCACAAGGAGTTGAACTCGTTGAGCTGACAATCAATGAATTCCTCTGATAGGTACCTCTGTCGAAACCATTCCTCGAACAGTTTCGAAAGACACGTCTTCGATGACCATGTTCAATTGTGCCAGGAGCATCTTCCACCATAGAGGAGCACTCCCCTTCAGTTGAAAGACCTCCATGCGGACCTTCCTATTGGAGGTATAGTCACAAAGTGAAAAGAACATCACCATATTCTACAACCATGCTGTGGCGGTTGCACCGTCCGTGACACTCATGGATTTGAGAACTTATCCCTCTCGAGTTCTCAGTGAAGGATAATGATATAGGATGAGGCACGCTATGAACCCTTAGGGGTACAGGTGCCCTGGCCTCCTCTCAATGTAGTTGGTGAATCAAGGCCTCTAACATTCCCTCGAAGGACCTTGTTAGACCATCAACATCCATTACAACAATCAAATCCATCCCAAGGACTATTTCCTACTCTTGGGGGTTAGACTACGAGGGTGTAGGCACTTTTGGAGGCATCACACCTCCTTCCATGAAACCCTGTTGCAAACCTTCGTGGCATCCTCTAGTCAATTTCACCGCATGAACACGCTTAGGTTTTTAATTAGCACTAGGTTAATACTTAATGGTTTACTGCAGTGGAAATTTTGGAAATCCACAGTCATGGGGCTGAACCCACTCTGATACCATAAAAAACAACCCCAACGTTACGACTACAAGGGACTCAATGCAAAATAAATTTTTAGTTTTTTATTTTTTAAAGAAGGAAGGAAACAATGACAACAATTAAATAACACAATTTGACGATGAACACAATGCACGCAATTCAAGTCATAGACAATGTAACGACCCAACATACTAACACATCATGTATCTTGATGTAACACATGAAAATCCAATCAATTCAACCCAACAACTTCAACAACCAGTAACTAGACCCCTTCTCGAGAGTGAGAAAAATAACAAAGTTATAGAACAAGGTACCAAAATTCAATTACAACATCCATTTCACCCTACACAGGAAGAGCATGACCCAACCGGGTTTCGTATGCACATTGATGTCATCTTAAGGAATAATGCCGCCATAATGCATCAAGAATAAGTAACTAAGGCGTAATATTAAACATTCCTAAGCCTTTAAATCAAGAAACAAAATCTCCATGCCAAAATTTCAAACTTAACTGTCATACCTAAAACAAATCTATAGATGATAAAACCCTAATCTAGTATGCTACTTCGAGGCTAGGTAACCACATTCAATACTTTTAATGCATCGAGTCAAATTATAAGAGCCACAAACCAACTCCAAACGACATGTGATACTTGAAAATGGGTGCACGCAATGTCTAAAATCAATCATAGGTTAGAAGAAATAAATCTAAGTAAGGGAAGTGATCACCTATTATCACACATGAGTGCCAAAATGGAATTCTAGGAAAGAAATAATCTCGCTTCAATAATTCTATGTGGTATAAGGGTTCAAAAATACATGAACCACGATATGTTGAGCATAAACTAGAGACTTTGACTGGCTCTAACCAGGTTGTAAGTAATTTAAAGTTGAAAAAGATAAAAGGGATCCTTATCCCTAGTGAAGTCAAGACAAACACTATAATACAACCATATGAACTTCTACATCCCTAAGAAAATTTTTATATCCTCAAACTGTAATCTATATTTTGATATATTTTATGATAATTCCAATTGCCATATAAGGTATTGTATCATATTTATGCTTAGCCACAACATATAATGTGGAAAAAGATAACGCTTTAAATCTACTTGCACATACATGAAACTTGACCTTTTTGAAACTGCTCTATCTAATAATTAAATAAATTGTTGTAATATACAATTAAGAATTTCTTTAATAAACGTTTAAAGAACTATTTTGATAAACAATTAAAAATTAAAGAAACGGTTATAAACAATCAAGAAATTGTTATAATAAACAATTGAAGGAACTGCATTAATAACATTTAAAGAACTGTCATACCATAACCAGTCTATTGAGTGGTAAATTATAGAAACGTTGTCCATCAGTTATATGTTATGGTTGTTGTTAAGGGTATGATAAGGCCGAGATTGATATGATAAAATAAATCGCATTGATAATAAATCGTTGGAATAATAACTGTGTTTTAAGGGAAAATCATGGAGTCAAACATGATATCGCTATGTCATCCTATATCTCTGTCAACGATCAATTCAATGTCCTGTGGCAAGTTATTGATACATATATTGCTAAAACTTAGAGATAAATAAATGGATAAAACTGTTGACATTTTTGGGTAAATGTGGAGGAATCTACCCAAACAATCGTGGTGTAGAATCAGTTTATTACACCAAGAAAATCTTGGTGTGGAGGCTGGGTGAAATTCCATGTAAAACAAACAATTTTCATCAAAGGCTGACATAAATAAAGTGTGGATGTATATATACTAGCTCGGAGCCACATTATGAAAAAAAAATGCAGACTTACCGACCAAAAACATAGACAAAAATTACACACATTGATTAATTAATTCGTTGTCAAGATCAATGAATTCACTGTCAATTGTTATTCAAAGATAATATCGTTGTTTGTATTAGGGATTGACTCACTTGCCATCTAAATCTACCTCTCTCTTTTAATCAAGGGAACAACAATATGGATAACTAATAAAATGAAAATAGCTATCATAAAGTTGTTATATGAATTCATTGTCAATATATCAAACGCAGTCAAAATCAATGTATTAATGTATCAATGTATCATAATCACTATATCAAAATCACAGTCCAAATCGCTGTCAATGTATCAAAATCGTTGTCAATTCATCAATGTTTCAAAATCGTTGTCAATGTATCAATGTATCAATGTATCAATGTATCAAATCAATGTATCTAAATCGTAGTCAAAATTGTTTTCAAATGTATCAATGTATCAACGTATCAAAATCGTTGTCAATGTATGTTGTCTATAAAACACAATAAAAAAAACAATTGCTCATTTAGAAAGTCTCTATCAATAAGTGTAAATCACATTCAATAAATGTAAGTCACATTAAATCGCAATCACTAAGTAAATTACAGTAAATATATTAATAAAATCGCAGTGAATACGGAGGAAGAAATCGCAGTCAACACAATAATGAAATCGATGGTAAATTTGTGGTTCATAAAAAATGGGTAAATCGTGGTTTGTTAAAAGCACACAGATTTTTCCCCACTCAAAACGTTGGGGTTCAAATTTCCACATGTAGAGATTATCAAGAGTAATAAATTAAAAACGCAGAGTAATAATCCGCAATGGTAAGTAATATAACAATATGCATAGATACTCAATCATGAGAAAGCACAAGGACAATCAATTAGTCGTGAATCAATCAATGTAGAGAGAAGTAAGGTAGATGGTTGGAAAAAAAATATCCTTTCCTCATCATCCACACACAAAAAAGAAGGGCATTCAAATCTATAGGGATTTAAATCCTGAAGTGACAATCGTCGATTTGGCTCCTGGCCAACTGCTCAGGCATGTACTAATGAAATAGGGATAAGGGTGGAAGATAAAGCACAAACTCTTCATAATAATCGTTAAAACCCACAAAGACAATCCAAATAAATAAGAAGTTGGGTTCACCAAAGGAAATCCATCAGAAAATAGAAAACAAGGGAATTACAATATCGAAGGAAGGCAAGTGCAAGAGAACACATGGAAATTAAATCTTAAACAAGCATGGGGAAATAACATGAGTAAATTTAAATTCATAGAAAGTAACAATTAGACCGATGTACATTAGCCAATCATGATTTTCTAAGTAGTTTATGTCCTGCGTGCTCCATCCAGCTTCCTCTTTCTGATCGATGTGATCTCACCGATACCTCCCAACAAACACTAGGGGTACTCTTCTTCCCCCTCATCCCCCTGAGATGCAAAGGGTCCACAGACACTATACTGGAGAACATATAGCACCCATCTTGCCTCACAAGTTTGAGCTACCACTTGTTACCTCAGCTTGGTATCCCAACTCCCACAAGATAAGTCAGTCAAGACAAACATTTTGTAGCGTAACGTTACGCATAAAAGCTAATATCCATACTCCTCCTCCACCACCCTTTTTATAGAGTTTCTAAGTGATTTCTTTCCCAAATTCCCATTTCATTTATTTCTCATTAATTTAACTCAGGAAAACCTCCCCCGTACACATGTGACCCATCCCACTAGTTGCACAAAAATTAATTTCATTAATTATTTAATTATTCCTATTTCCCTCACCCACCAAAAAACATTCCTAAAAATGCTCCTCGGTGTCCCAATATTCCCTTACACATTTTAAATGACTTACATCTTTACTAAATTCCTAGTTGAGTTCATAATTAGAAAGTTCTTAAAGACACGATTCCTTACTAAGTTAGACATTCAACTTTTTCCTTATGTTTCCCTTTTTCTTTATGTTTCCCCTTTTTCCTTTAGTTTCCTATTTCTTTTAAGTTTCCCTCTTTTCCCTTTTTATCTAAAAGTCAAATTAGCAAGTGTAGAAAAACCACCTTTTACCCCTTTTTCTTTTTAATTAATAAAATTTAATTAGCATGTGTGAAAGAAAACAATCATTTACCTTTTAAAATTTTAATCCCCCAAAGCAACTTGATTTTAATAAATTAATGGAATTTCTTACCCCCTTCATGTCACATGTTTAATTATGATTATTATTTTTGACCACAAGTGTCACTTAGACCTAGATTTTAATTTCACTAGGTTGGGCGACCTTTTTATTAGGGAAAAAATGTTTTTAAATGTTATGTGACACATCATTCATTCTAAGGTTGTCTAAGTTTATTCAATTACTAGTTAAAAACGTGACGTGCCCTTCAGGAAGCAATAGGTACTCCAATGGTGCCACTCACCACTTTCTATTTTTCTTGGGTGACGTTTCCTTCAGGATGCACTATGTGCTCCAAGGGTACCATTCGTCTCCTTCTGTTTTTCCTGCACGACATTCCCTTCAAGCCTCTCTACACGCTCCAAGAGTGCCACTCGCCTCTTTCTGGTTTCCTTGCACGACGTGCCCTTCAGGAAGCACTACGTGCTCCAAGGGTGTGACTCGCCTCTTTTTGTTTTCCTTGTGCGACATTCCCTTAAGGATGAACTACGTTCTCTAGGGGTGAAACTCATGTCTTGAATGACTTGGTAGACATAAAAAAACCCTCGAGTCAATCCTCCGCTAGGTGATCTTGTGGGAGACTAAGGGCCTCTAAGGAATAAGGCCCATGCATTATTGTGCACCCCTTATAATCATTGTGAGCGACTGTCGTAGTCTTTCCTCATGACATTGTGGGTCTTCTTGAACTAGGTAATCGTTAACCTACATTTTGATCCATGATGGGAGTGCTAGTAGGTTGTGGCAGGGTTGTTGTCCACACCTCTACCTCAAAGTTTGTGGTTGTCGTGCATGAACCCTCTACTCTACATGTGATTCCGGTTGACAAGCTATCGTTAGCCCCAATAGTCCACTCCCTGACTCGATCTAGAGTCCAAGGGGTTTCATCGATGCCTCTGCATCCTCGAGGTCCAAAGTCTTGCACACTCAGGAGAACCCAATCAATAACACTTGTCTATGTCAATACAACAAATAACTTATCATAATATCCATAATGCCTCATAATCATAATCAAACGACCAATAATACAATAATATAGATCACTCGCAATAAAATATCCTCAAATAATAAGTTCTCTCAATGCACGCAAGAGTGGGATGTTACAGTCCCCATAGGCCCAAGAACTGTCCACAATGAAATATGTTGAATTTTATCATGTTTTTTTTAAGAGTCCACAATGAACATAAAATAAATCATTTAAATTAATACATAGTAGTACAAGCCCAAGATTTAAGCTTTATGTTTAATTTTATCAGTACACAATGAAATATGTTGAATTTTATGAGTCCCCATAGGCCCAAGAATAGTCCACAATCAAATATGTTGAATTTTATCTGTGTTTTTGAACAGTCCATATTGAACATAAAAGGAAGCATTTAAATTAATACATAGTATGATAGACCCAAGAGTTCATTTTTATGTTGAATTTTATGAGTCCACAAAGAAATATGTTGAATTTTATTAGTCCCCATAGGCCCAAGAACAGTCCACAATGAAATATGTTGAATTTTATCATGTGTTTTTGAACAGTTCACAATGAACATAAAAGAAAGCATTTAAATTAATACATAGTAGAAAAGTATTTAAGAGATTGATGCTTAATTTAATGCATTGTAAAAAGGAGAATATACAAAACATTAGTTCAAAACTAACAAATTTTTCACTTTTGAAAGACAAAAGTCATAAACAAAAAATTAATGTCTT
>JZKD02S2407611.1:205871-224575 GCA_000966675.3 Picea glauca
TATGAATGTTTAAATGTTATTTGATGATGATGTATATGATGCGATCTACTACGTGCATGTAAATTTTATGAATGTTTAAATGTTATTTGATGATGATGTATATGATGCGATCTACTACGTGCATGTAAATTTAATGAATGTTTAAATACTATTAGAATGATGTCGGATATGATGCAATCTATTTTGGGAAAATGATAATCTTGTGAAGGGTTGTCGAAATTGAATTATGGGGTATTATGAGATCTATTTCTAATTGGAAAACTTTGATGTTAACTTATCAGTACGGGGATACCAAATTGAAATGATGATAGTATGCAATTACATGATGATAATGCATAGAAATGTATGAGTTTGTGTTACAGACTAATCTGTAGGTTATGGGCTATGAAATAGCAAAGGTATAATGATGATGAAAGTGGATATCAGGACCACTAACCGAGAAACATTATGGTATGAATATTGTATGTGAAATTTATATTGGTTTGGATGCATTTCTATGATATGTGGACAAGCACATGATTTCAGGTGATGAAACTACCCAAAACCGAATAAACGATGAAAAAAAGTCCAGCAACATGGTGCCACTATATATTCCATTTGTAGGGTGTGGAACCTAGTCCTGTTAGGAGGGGTGGAGGCATTTCCCACCATGTATCCTTCATTGTAGGGTGTGGACCCTAGTTATGATTAGGAGGGGTGGAGGCATTTCCCACCATGTATCCTATGAAACCTGAAGTCATGGGAGGACGGTGTTAGTTCACACTCCCCAAGACGTGTGATGATGACTGTCAGATGCCTGCTAGGGAAGCTTGGTCGAGATAGCAACACTTCCGCTTACGGGTTCTATTTGGAGTTAGGTCAATATAGTTGATGCTCCAAGATAGTCTCGTAGAGGAAGGATAGGAATGGAGATGGAAGTAGGTTAGGGAGGAAGGATGAGTAGTAATAGTTGAGACGGTATGGATATCTGTCTTGTGGTGGAACTTAATGTTTTCCCTTGAAAAAAAAAAAAGAGAAAATGTGTATATATGAATGTTCATAACTTCGTAACTAACCCACAGTTGTCTAAAATAAAATTGTTGAACTGGATAATTGTAATTAAAGAATTTCTCAAACAATTGATTGGTTGTTGTCTTTTATAAAAGACTAGCCTAGCTGACTAGATTGGATGCATACATAAATTACTAATGGATGATTGTGTTGATTATTAGTACATGCACGAGACTTGTATGTACTAGCTACACATGCATTTCTTGTACATATACACTATTATGTATAAGTTTTCTTGACTTACTTACTAATAATGTTGGTTACTTGTTATGAATGTGTGAACCATATTTATTTTCCTTTGTACCATAAGATACCTTAACTTCGGGACGCAGTTTCCTGAAGGGTCGGTGTATGTAACGACCCTCCTTAAATAGACATATATGATTATTAATTATAATTAATTTAATAATCTAACTGTCCTAAAAGATTAGCTAAACAATAATTATTTCTTAAAATAACATTAACTAATTTATTATTATTAATTAGTTATTCATGATTGTCAATGATTAATTTATGTATTAATTAACTCATTAATTAATAAGGTAAAGAAATAAAAATAGGATAATAAATTATATACTTAAATTAAGTTGCGTACCCAACAAGGGATAACATATTAACTACAAGAGGATAAAATAATAAAGGGGAGGATAAGGGGCATTAACGGGGGGTAGGGAAGGGAGTAAAGGCATAAGTCAGTGAAAGGAGGAATAGGGAGGAAAAGGAGGTTTACGGGAGGTCATTCGACGGGGAAGGAGCGATTGATTTTGGGGGATCTGGATTTGCAGAGAGGAGTGGAGTTTTGGGAGTGGGATTGTATCAGTTAGGCACCGGGGTTGCTGGAGATTTTGGGCACGGGGGCCAGGATATCCATATGATATCCTGGAGCTAGGAAGTTACCTAGTTGGCAGGGAGGAAAGAGGTTTTGGGAAGTGTTTTGCAACAACAATCAAGGAGGCAAGCGACGGACAAACGGAGGATTATTAGCATCAGACTCAGGTATTATTTAAAATTATGCATTGTTGTTAATCTATTATAAAATTTTATTATTGTTGTTAAATTTGTATGCGAATGTGCTAAATGAAAGAAATTCTTGAAGTTTACTGCTATGTTGTAGAATTAATGGATTTTCTAGGATTAATGGATGCTTAATTTAATTCGGCTACTACACTTTCACACCGATTTGACTATCTAGAATGACTTTAATTCTCAGAAGCAATTTTACCTTTCAGAAACGATATAATATGTACAGTCGGCGATTGATAGTGCTTGGTTAAAAGGCAACGATATTACCCTTGGTTGGACTATGCTTTTATTAGTCTGGGATTGGCACAAAATTTTAGACAATGTTCAATACTCAGACAACGTTGCATTCTCTGTGTTTATATATGTTGTATCTACTGCTTTTTTTTTTATGTTTTTGACAATGATTTGTAATCCACTCGCTGCTAATTCTCTTTTATATTTGTTAAACCCCTTTAGTCATCGATTCATCACACAATGAACTCATATTTCTCTCAGTCAAATCTTTATGTTCATTCATTTTTTTACCGCAAATATTATTAAGGAGAACAAATTTATTTAAGACAACAAATTCATCCCTATGTGTTTACTTTCATTTCAACCATAACCTTAATCCCTAGTGACAACACTTTTATTTTTATGGATGGTCAATTCTTGGATAGAGAAAGTAACACGGTCGTCATCGTTTTACATTTGTAACTGTAACTTCGATTTCAATCCAATTGACAACGATTGGTATATTGTAGACCTGTGTTTTTATGATTATTTTGTTCAAGCCCGAGTCATTACGATTTTATTGCTTGTGATTTTCAATTTCACATGACTGTGTGTGGCTACGACTTGCATGGTTGAGTGTGTGACTGCGTGTGATTTACATTGTTGAGTGTATTCCTGCGTGCGATTTACATTGTTGAATGTGTGCCTATGTGTATTGCGACGACTTTTATGGCTGCGTGTTATGCCCAATCCCGAATTTGACTATAGTCATATTGTAAGCAAGTATTCAAATGATTTTTTTGATTTTATGTGTGCCGTATAATGCTCACCAAATCATAGCAATAGCAAATTCAATATGGCAGTTGCCCAGTAATCATAATGATGGTGATTTATTGATTACAGTATCTCCAGGTATTGTCAAATTTTATCAATTTTAATGGTAGTTGTGTAACAATTCCAGAAACCATAATGAACGCGAAGTAATGATTATCCCCGTTGAAATTATTGTATTTGGATTATAGTGTTAAAAAATATGTCTGTAGTATAGGAGAGATTCACTGCCATCCTTTTTATTTCCATCCTTTTTATTTATATTGACCTGAATGGTATGCATTTGATTAGTATGTTTCAATATTTAAATAAATAAAAGACTCATTATCATTTGGAGGGAAAATATGCATTATTTAATCAATATTAGTAATAAATTTAAGGGTTACTTGACACATCAATAATTTATGTATTTTCATATAATTTATTTGATTGATGTCTTAAGAAGGACTGAGTTTACAACAAGTTTAATATACAAAAACTAGATTTCTCATAAATGTTCAAACTGCAAACTCTGCAACATAATTATGATCCTATTTTAAAATTTATCTACAATTATAGCATTTATTAATATTAAATTGATACTTCGAGTATAATTGCAATAGGTGGGGTGATTGAAGATGTTATTGATAAATTAAGAAGCCTACTACACCACACCCTACATATATAATAGTTATAGTATGGCTTAAGAGTTAGGAAGGGAAATAGGGAAGCCCTTTTTATTATAAAAGAAACTATTTTTATAGGAAGGGAAAGTATTGTAATATGTAATGATGTAACGAATTTAATTGATGGATTTAGGATTTCGACTTAGTTGTTTTTATAATATATATAATCATTTTAAGTAATAACACTTTATGTCAAAACAAATGCTTTACTTATTTATAGAATGTTTCAGGTACCTGAAGGTGCCTTGCATAATAATAGTTTAAATTACACTAGGTTCGGACCACCATTGATGCAATGACGTAATCATGTGCCTTAGGGAGAATTGTTTTTGTCAGTTGGTCTTAGTTGTTTTACCACTCAGGATGGCTTGCAGGAACCCAGAAGTCCCTCGGGTAGTTGCACAATTTAATTTGTGGATGTCCTCTTACATCTTGATGATCCGATACTGGGGTGCGCAGGTATGGTCTTTTTGTCATCCTTTTAGTCTCCTTGTGTGTGGGTTTGTCTTGAGTCCTGGTCCAGATAAAATATTTTTGCACCAGGGTTATTGATGCGTCTATCATATGGGGATGGCATGATTCCTGATGAGGGGATCATGGCACACCCTATTGGATAGCGACGAATGATAACTGGGCCGGAGGTGGGGCCTTTCATGTGAGTTTCATCGAGCGTTGTAAGTTTTCTTTTGGCGCATGGGTTGAATGCATTTAGGCATTTGGTTCGTGTGCCTTGAGATTCTATTCTTTCTTCGTCAAGGCCATTGTGTCTGGAGGGGGATATTGTCCCTTATCTTGTAGGCGTGGTCACATTTGTGTTGGGCGGGTAGTCATTGTCACTTTGTTGTTCTACACATGTTTTTCACAGCTTCCCTTGTGCTAGTGCATGGATTCATATTTTCATGTTTCTTGGACTACGTGCTTGCATTCGTCGTCAGTGGTATGGTTAAATTGTTGTCATCGTCACCTTCTTGCCTTTAAAAAAAAAAATTGCACTTCTGCTTCGCTTGTTTTCGTATTTAAACGGATGTTACAATCTCATCCTCCAACATACTCTTTCCCACCAAATATAATGTAAACATATTTTCCACCAAATATAATTTAGACATCTGTAACAATAAAAAACAATAATAAAAAAAAACAAATAACATATATTAGCATATATACTTTAACTAAATAAGAAATAATAACATACCCAACCACAGTTAAACAAATTTAATATAGTTACTTTGCACCTTAAGCATACATGATTCAAACAATTTGTAAAATCTTATCTAAAATCCTAAAAAAAATTAAAGAGAAAAATTGTGTTCTTGGTAAAAAAAAAATTGAGTTCAGAGTTAGATTTAGATAATAATATGAAAATAAATATAAAACTATGTATGAAGAAAATTCACAAATCTTCATATTAAGTCATTCTTCCAATCAAATACTTATCTCCTTATGGATAAAGTCTCAAATCTTTTAGGTGAAATTCTCCTTGTGGATAAAGTCTCAAATCCTTCAAGTGAAATTCTCATCCTAGGTGATGTTATTTGATCTTATTTACTCAGCGATACAATACTAATCTCCTCAGCAGTAAAATATTTATCTCTTCTTCTGCAGTGGTCATATAATAAAATTCCACAATGCCCTTTGAAATTAAAGGACTCCTAAATCTCCATATTAAGCCATTCTTCCAAAAAAATACTTATACCTATGAAAGTTCACAAATATCCATTTTAAAAACCATTCTTCAGGAAAATACTTATCTCCTATTTTTGAGGTGGAACAAATGTTCTCATATAATCTTTCATGTACATGAAGAAAACACAAATATGCACATGTATATTAAGTCATTCTTCAAAAACCATTTAAATATTTCATCTTTGCGATGTATTCATATTACATATAATCCAATGCTCTTTTAAATTATGTGTGAGCTAGATGACATATGCAATATGTGTGAGCTATCTCACATATACAATATGTGTTAGCTAGCTCACATATACATATGCATAGCTTATTTGTAAATCTACTTGAATCTTGGTTTTTGTGGTTAGTAAGAGTTTGAAAATACCCTGGAAAGAAAGAATTCACTTCATTGTATGTAGAAAACACAAATGTCCATACTACACCATTCTTGTACAAGAAATCAAGGAATACAATCGAAGAAAATTTAGAAACATTCCCTTTTCTGATGTGGGATAGAGTCTGTTCTCAAATAATCAAATGTTCAAGTTCAAAGTTAGGTCTTCTTCATGATATAAAATTAAATAAGTTTGAATGTACACCATTTAGGACAACACTAATATTATATAGGGGTTCTATATATTCCAAAATAATTGATCAAAGCGTTGAATATGAACTTGGCTAAAACTAAAAATTCTTGGAAACAAAAATTTGATAAAAGTAAAAAACATACATTTATGAATCATCATAAATGGATGCATCCTTCCTGAATATGGGTGCTTCCTCTGCTTCATCCTCAATCCCAATATCCCTCCCAAGCACACTCTCAGGTACTCTCTTCTCCACATTACCCTATATAACACATTTAAAATTTGAAAATTCATAAATTAAATTTAAATTATTATAACACATTAAATTTAAATGATTTTAACACATTAAATGATACATGTGAACTCCCACCCTCTTCAATATCTCCCAATGAGAATTGAGACAAGCCTTCCCAAGTAGTGGGAGATGGAATAGGGATCTGTGAACAACACAACTAAGAACTAAATCTAGGATTCAATGTGTTCACATTTATACAAAATTATAAATGTTGTTGATCTCTTATTCAAAATATTGGAGATTGAACAAATAAAGTTCTCATCTTTGGATATTAGAAAATACATACCTGATTCAACCCATCCAAATTTAAACTTGTGGAATCAAGTCCCCTATTTTCTGGAGATTCATTTAACATATCTTCAAACTGCAATTAATGACAATAACAACTCATTTTTTTCTATAGATACAATGATATCCAAATCTAGAATTAGAAGTAAACTATCATAAAATGTGTAAAAAATTTACTAACTAGAACACATACCAATCTATTGTTTGGGTCGTCATTCAGAATGACCTTCTTCCAACCATCATGAATTTTTTTTGCATAATCCTTAACATATTCTAATGACATGGTGTCTTACTCCGCATTTGTTTTATAAAAAATGTGGCCTAGGAATTGTCTTTCTCTCGCTGACGGTTCATGCCAATATCAACACCATAAAAAATCACTTCCACATTTTCCCCAATTGAATTCCTAGCCTCTTTGCCAACCACTGATGTATCTTGCAACTCTAAATGTGAATAAAATGCCCCTGTTGGGTGAGGTACTAAATGTTGTCGAGGCCTCGACAATGTCGCATTTCAATATGTCTCTTTGCGATCATATGTTTGTCCTTTACCAGTCCCATAATAATTGGACGGTAGACTAGTATAATCAGGGTGCATGTGCAAGAAAAACTCTGAATAAAATTTTCTTGCAAAATTGTGTGGAACATCATCGTTCCATGAAAAATTCTCATATGCCACCAAAAATATGTTATACAAATGTCCTGCAATGTCGAGGTGCTTAAAATATTGCACCTTCAATATGTTTCGCTATGGCCCATCTTTGAAATTGAACATCGAAATTGTGTCATCTTTTGAAAAATTATTTTTTACTTCCTCGTACTTATCAGGGCCCATCACCTCTGAATTTCGCCGCCTCATTAGATCGAAAAAATTGTGAGTGGTTGGCCCCATCTTTTGATATGCATCCGTAAACTTTTGCAATGAATGAAAAACAATTTGCAATCTTTGTTTACTCTGTTGAGTGAATTCCAAGACCACCAAATCATTTTCAAAACTCCTTTTAACACCTAATCATCGCTCAAATGTCATTTCTTCAATAATCCCTTCCCAGGGAAGTTCATCACCAACATCCGAAGGATAGGTGGATGTAAGTGTGTAATGTTTTTTTGCTTGATAACGTTGCCTCCTAAATCCACCTTCACCCTTTGCACTGACATTAGAATCTTCGTGACAACCACTCTCTCTTTAATTGTCCTCCATTTCTCTAAAATCATTTTCTACATACAGATTTGAAAGTAATTACAACATTTAACTTCACATAAATTTAAATACACAAAAATACAACAAAGATAAACAAAATCAAAGAAAATTACTAGAAATATTCTCTTGTCCTGAGGTATTCCCTACATTCTCAAGTGGAGGAGTATCAATGCACAACCTATCTAAGAAGGTTTCATCCATAGCACTTTCTTGAGCACATTCCGCAGTTGATCTATTCACAAACTCGTTTGAAAATATGCTCTGAGGATATTGTTGTTGGTCACTCAAAGTCTCAGAGGAATAAGGAGTTCCTCTTCTTCCTTCTTAGGAGAGCCTAGAGAATTTGCGAGGAATGTTTGGAGAATCATGTGTCAACATCTCTCCTCAATATATATCCTTTGTAAATCCATGAAAATTTAAGCACAAGACAAGTACGAGTTAATATCTCCAACATTGACCAAAAACAATTATGAAGAAAGAAAAAAAAATAAGACAAAATTAATAGAAATTCTCTTTTAGTTAGACACAATTATAATAGGGTGATGCATAACCCCACTACCCATGCCCATTTCAAATATATTTTGGTTCTTTAATATTAACACAAATAAACTTGGTACATCCACCAATAGTACATGGGTCAAAGTCTGGTGACGGAGTAGCGGTTATATATATGGGCAATTAGATTTCATGCATCAAATAGGTATGGAGCACAGTCCATTAAAATCAATGATTAACTTTACACCATGTTTGGTTGGATGGAAGAAATTTGTCATTTAGAAAGAAATGGCACTAAGTATCAATATGTTTGTATTAAACTTGGAGGGAGCATTAATAGAGAAAATGTATTATATGATTGAAAGTTGTTGGATTTATGTTTATGACTGACCCTTTTATATACTAAGCATATGTGATTGGATGATTTGACACTGATAAACATTCATTTATATGTGGCTATAAATCATTGTTTATATTCTTACCGACCTTCTTCCAGTGAACTCATCGATACAGGGGCTGAGAATGGCCTCTAAATCATTTTTGTATATCCATCCTATTAGAAACCACGTGGATAACCATGACTTTGTCGGGTGATTCCAATTATTTTGTAGATACAAAGTGTAATACATCACCATATTCAACTAGTATCTTATCCAAAGGTTAATATAAGCTCATCATCAACTAAATGCTTGTGTAAATACAATGGCTAATAGATCATTAACAAGGGTCTCACTTGATCCATATGTTAATCCATCAAAACAACTCACATCTGGGTTATTTTAAGTATAGGATGGTTAATGACCAACCAACATGTTGCTCACCCAACCATTGAGTGGCTTCCTATGGTAAGAGATCATGTAAAATCTTTTATGTAAGTGAAGGTTTTTTGCAGTATGTAAGCTCTTTTATGTCTATATTAGACTTTATTATCCAAAATTAAGTATTCATTATAATTATTCCTTTAGTCAAAGGGTCACTACAATTTCAAAACAACACCAAAGTGGGAGACTGGTTCATTTTTGATAAGTTTACTATGATAAGAGTCTATGGTTTGGAAGAGAAGCCATATCAAAAGTGAGTATTGAATTTGGTTGTTCTAGAGACTAAAAAAAGTGAAATTCAGTCAGCTGCTGACTAAAAAGCCAATCATCTTACATTAAATGTTGATCTGATGAATTTCAAGGAAAAACCAAATCTACAGAAGTAGGTCACTCATGTCTTACACATATATGTGACCAAGACTCATGACATGAAATATTGATGTCATTTATCAGTTTCTCTATCAATGAAAAGAAATTGTTACATATTTCGATGTATTTATTCTAGAGGTCGAGGGAATGACTACAGTGAATATACTACCTATGTTTCATTGTTTGTTTTCTATTTGTTGTGCTATATTAATGCACATTTTCCATAACATATTATAATGTAATATGTCATAACATATATTTCTATATAACATATTATATTGTAATATGTTATAACATATTACAATGTAATTATATGTTATAACATATTACAATGTAATTATATGTTATAACATATTACATTGTAATATGTTATGACATATGACAATGTAATTATATGTTGTAACATATTATATTGTAATATGTTATAACATATTTCAATATTATAGCAATGAATATACTACCTATGCTTCATTGTATCAGTTCTGGAGCTTAAGGGAATGACCTCGGTGAATATATTGCCTATGTTTCAGAGTTTGTTTCTATTTATAATAGTTTTATAATGGATATCATTGCTTTTGGGTTTCCTAGTATCTTTGTTACACCCTGAGAATCAAACCTTCATCAAGTTTGACTTATGTAGGTTCCTGGCAAATACAATGCACCAACAATTTTTAAATTTTAGGGGTACCAAGTCAATCAGGTACCAGTCTCACTTGATCAATATGTTAATCCATCAAAACTACTCACATCTCGATTATTTTAAGTCTAGGATGGTGAACGACCAGTCAACATGTTTCTCTCTGAACCATTGAGTGGTTGCCTATGGTAAAAGATCATGTCACTGGTAAAGGTTTTTTGCAGTATGTAAACTCTTTTATTTCTATATTGTACTTTATTATCCAAAATGAAGTATCCATTATAATTATTCCTTTAGTCAAAGGGTCACTACAATTGAAAAACAACACCAAAGTGGGATATTTGTTCCTTTTTTAGAAGTTTACTATGATAAGATTCTATGGTTTGTAAGAGACGCCATATCAAAAGTGAGTGTTGAATTTGGTTGTTCTAGAGACTGAAAAAAGTGAAATTCAAACAATTGTTGACTAAAAGGCCAAGCATATATTACATTAAATGTTGATGAGATGAATTTCAAGGAAAAACCAAATCTACAGAAGTAGGTCACTCATGTCTTACACAGATATGTGACCAAGACTCATGACAATATTAAGAAATTTAAATAGGCATTAATCAAAGTGGAGAAATAGCTAAGGCAAGATAAACTAGTTATTACAACAAGGATTTCCAGAAGCAAAAATCTATAAAACAATATTTATAACTTATTGATGTAGGAGCATCACTCCACGTTAGGAGTATGCCATCCAACCAGCACATCCACCACGCATTAATGGAGAAAGAGAGAGGCGCATCCCTCTCAATTTTGAAATTTGAAATTTCAATAAATGTTGTAAGGGATTTAATGCCAGACCACACATTTGTTCAAGAAGTGGTTGAGGTTGCCTTAAATGGTTACCTACAGCTAAGTCTAGATCTGGTAGGTCTGTGAAATCCATTTATGAATGTAGTTGTAGGAGCCGCTCTTTGATATCAATAGCTCAGAGACGATGAGGTTGAGGATAAGGTCGAGAGAGCCCTCATTTTTTTAATAAGAGAATAGAGGAAAATAGAATAGAGAATAGAGAGTAAGGAAGAGATACCAGAGAAGAGAGGTCTCGAGAGAGATCTGAGACTTATTATAGTCCAGGATTTGTAAACACATTTGTATAGATATACATATTAATAGAAAAGTAGTTTTTCCTGCATATGGTTGTTCATGTATTTATGTTCATGAAGGAATGTTGTAGATGTATGTTAGATTTTCATTTACAGGGATAGATAGAATTTGTCTATCTGATTGAGTTGTGATTTCTATCTGGGTTATTTAGGTCGTGCAAGGGGTGCACAACAAAACATTGGCAGTTCTGTGGCCAACACAAGTAGTGCACATCTGAGCTCTGCGGATTCAGGAAGAATGTACAAGGAGTGCACACCAGGAGGATTCAGAGACTCAAAGGAAGACTTAGAGTTACTGAATACTCTGGAGGAGGAACTGTGCAAAGAAGGCATAGAGAAGAATAGACATAACTAGTGACGGTTTTGTAGAGCTCTGTCAGGAGGCCATTGAGCGGGTGCAAGGAGTGCACCGAGAATAACTATCTTTCAAGTTATGAGATAAGGGAAGTGTCATGGGGAAGACACTCATAGGGTTATTGAACATCTTGTAGGCTCATCAAGGCGTGCTTGAGAGGGAACTATGCAAAGAAAGGCACATAGAAGAAACAAAACTACTGGAGGTTCTTTAAAGCTCTATGAGGAGGGCATTGAGCGTGTGCAAGTTTGCATAGGAGGGAATCTATTTTGAGTTCAATGAGAAGAAGTGTCGAGGAGAGACACTGACATAGTTGTTGAACACTCTGTAAGCTCTACAAGGTGTGCATCAAGCCGAAGAACACCTAGAGGGTGTGAAGCATTTCTTTACAAGAAATACTTTGGATCTAAGTTTAGAGAAGTACTTAGTAGCACAAGGAGTGTGCGAGGATGGACTTATTATAAGTCCCAAAGATTAGGAGGAACAATACCTTTGCGTACAGAGTAGTATAAGAGAGGAGCAGAAGGTCGAGAAACCCTTTGCGGTTTCACAGTCGACAAAGCTCAGGAGTTTGGAATTTCGGTACTTCGGAGTTCGGGGTTTGGAGCAGCAAGGGATTTTGGAGTCCCTTCATCACAAACTCCCAGTGTGAAAAATCACACTAGCCGTTGGATCTAGAGTGCAGTGGCTCGATATTCGTTCGATCATGGATATGTGAAAAGGAGGAGCATAGATGGGAGGTGCATAGAAGATCAGATCGTGACCGTTAGATCTAGCACCAAGGACCGATAGTCGTCAGATTTGGAAGTAGGTGTGAGGGGTATAATCCTCATAAAAAAAGGGGGAAGAGAGGACTCGTCGAAGTCCCGAAAGAATCAGAACCATCCATCTTAGAGGACGTGTGTCAAGAGACCCACATTTGGATGATTCAGACACCGAGAGACCAAGAGTGAAGAGTCTCTAGAAATTGCGAAAGGAGAACTCGCGAAAGGACTAGGGCCGTCCATAGGAGGACACATGGAAGGAAGTCAAGGCTTCGGGAAAGATTTAGGTTGTAGGAGGATTGGGCCATTGATCTCTCAACAAAGAGATTTCGGCATTTCGGGAATCGAGGATTGGAAAGACAGAGAACCGGGGGAACCACTCGCATCGCGGTTTCTCGAATCGTAAAAGCCAGTAACGCAAAGTCGTAAGCCCTTTTTGGAATTTCGGTGACCAGGAGTTCAAGAGAAAAGGAGTCGTGAGACAGGGAGTCCCGACTCGCGGAATCACAAAATCGCAAATTCTGAAATCTCGAAGAGAAGACCGTGGTCACGGGTAGATTTCGGCATTTCGGGGTTCGGGAGTTTGAAGGACCAAGAACCGTCTGCAGTCGGAATCGCGAAATATTGGATTCCAAAATTCCGAGAAGTAGACCATAGTCACAGGTATATTTCGGCATTTCGGCGATCGAGAGTTGGATGGACAAGGAGCCTAGGAGAGCTCACATGCAGGATTCCCAAAAACCTGAAACCCGAAAGGTGTTCGTTATGAACAGAGAAGAGTGTTGAAAGCTAGGTGCGCACATAGATTTTCTCAAGACCTGTGCGAGAGGACAAAGGGACCTATGGATTTGTTCAAGGGGTTCCAACAGGAGCCCGAAGAGCTATTTCGGCTTAGAAGATGACTGATCTAGAGACTGGGAGGTTAGTGGACCCTGCTAAGGTAGGGGGTCTGCATCAAAGTGGTATCAGAGCCACTTTTTGTCTATATACTACAGGCAGAGGAAGATAGAGAAGGGAAAGAAGAACACTCTGATACACATCAAGTGGTATCATAGATAATATTTTTTTGTTTGCATATCGTAGACAAAAGGAATACTGTGAAGAGATACAGTCTGATACCATCAAGTGGTATCCGAGAATATTGTTGTCTATAGATCTCAGACAAAACAAAAAGCATAGACCATTACTTTGTTCATAGACAAAGGAGAAATGGTAAGAGAAATTCTGGTAACATCAAGTGGGATCAGAATCCAGAGATTCATCTGTATACAGTAGGTGAAGGGGGAGGTTGAGTAATAATGCTCTATGGTGATTGTTTGGAGGTGTGCAACAATCAATAGACAACCAAGCGAGCTGTAGGAGAAGATGGAGATGCTCTCAAGCGTAGAGTGATACATAAGTTTTCTAGGAGGAAGACAAAAGATGGAAATGGCTACTGAAATCCATGAGGGTGGTGGAAGAAGAGACCACTAGAAGAAAACCAAAGCAGAAATTGGTGAGGAACTCGTTGAGATAGGAGCGAGGATGGAGGAGCTTGCATTTCGAATGCAACAGAGTGAAAAAGTGTGATGGGTGTATGAATGGCCCATGAAAAAGAGAACAAAGTGACCATTCAAGGAGTTGTTGTCCATAAGACAACAAAGTTTATTGAAAGTATGCCTGAGGTATGTTGAAATCCTCAGTGACATAGAGATGGTTTACATCTGTGGGACAGAAGTTGGAGAAATCCTCAGTGATGAGGAAGGGAGATCAGTATCACGTCTCATAAACTACCAGGAGGACATAGATGAATTTTCCAATTGCCAGGTGGGCAATGAAATGAGATCATGGGAGGATATCATAGACTGTCAGGAGGACAGCATTGGAAATTCATATTTCCAGGAGGGAAATGGTATTAGATTAGCTGAAGATCTCGTAAACTGCCCGGTGGGCAGGAAAGAAATCCCATATTTCCAAGTGGTCAAGGGAGAGAAGATGAGACTCTCTGAAAGTCTCATGAACTTAGGGATGAGTTTGGGTCAGCAAGGAGTGCTAATGAAGATGGGATCGATTGATCTCATAAAATGGCAGGTGGGTAGAAGTGAACTTTCAAGTTGCTAGGAGGGAAATGGGAAGAGATCAGTAGAAGGTCTTGCATACTTCCAGGGGAGCAATGGTGAAATCTCAGATTTCCATATGGGCAATGAGATTGATCACTGGATCTCATAAACTTGCAGGTGGGAAACAAGAAACTCCCAAATTGCCAGGTGGGAAAGGGGAAAGAGATGAGGTTGTCTGAAAGTCTCATGAACTTAGAGGAGAGTTCAGATCAACAAGGAGTGATGATAGGAGAGAATCAGAAGAGAATTCTGATCATTGGGGGAATTGAGGTATTCCTACCAGATAGCCCAGTTGAGGTCAGAGAATGCATTGCAGATGCAAAAACAACAGGAAGACAACTAGTAGAGACTGTCATGGAAGAAGAAGTGGAGCAGACACTGATGTTTTCCCCTGTAAGAGAAGATGAGCATTCAAAAGAATGGCTCAAAATTTTCAGTCAGGAAGACGAATAGGAGATAACTGTAGCACTAAAGCTTGCAGCAGAAGAGGAAGCAAACAACACAAAATTTGATGATCTGTATGAAGAATTGGAAGTCCTAGAAAGGAGGGTGATGGTGCAAAGCTTGCACATCCAACAGGCTAATTTGGAAGAAGGTAGTGGAGTATACCAGCCCGAGGAGAAGCTGGAAGTATGCCAACAGTAGAACTACCATTATGCCATAGGAAGAGGCTGGACAAGAGTTCAGTGAGGAGATTGGAAAGCTAGAGTCTACAACAGAGTGGCCACTTAGTGCCACAAAGATAGATAAAGACAACATGGGAGATCGAATAGATCTTCCCACTGAGGAGACAAAAGTGCAGTAAATAAGACTGCATACAAAGAGACAACCACTAGAGAAGTTGGATGATAAAATTGAGGAGATCAGAAGGATGATGATCATATCAGCAGAAGTAGTCAGCAAAGGGAATATGAGAAGAAGGGATCCTGCAAGAGCAACAAGACAATAACAAAAACAACAACATAGCTAGAGAGGAGCAGATGGACAACTCCAAGGGAAAGTTTGGGATCCAGGTGGATTTCAACACTCGAGAAGAGGAGCTCATGATTAGGAGATCATGATTTTTCTATATGAAGAGTATGATGTAGGATAATCACTCCACGTCAGCAGTGTGGTAGCCAACCAACACATCCAACACGGATTAATGGTGAAAGGGAGAGGCGTAGCCCTCTCAATTTTGAAATTTGAAATTTTAATAAATGTTGTAAGGAATTTAATACCAGACCATGTAGTTGTTCAAGAAGTGTTTGAGGTTTCCTTAAATGGTTACCTACAGCTAATTCCATATCTTTCAAGTCTGTGACATCCATTTATGAATGTATCCGTAGGAGACACTCTGTGATAGTGATAGCTCAGAGACGGTGAGGTTGAGGATAAGCTCAAGAGAACCCTCATTTTTTTAATAAGAGAATAGAGGAAAATAGAATAGAGAATAGATATTAAGGAAGAGATACCAGAGCAGAGAGGTCTCGAGAGAGAGCTAAGACTTATTACAGTCTAGCCTTTGTAAACAGATTTGTATAGATATATAGATTAATAGAAAATAATTTTTTCCTGCATATGGTTGTTCATGCATTTATGTTCATGAAGGAATGTTGTAGATGTATGTTAGATTTTCATCTACAGGGATAGATAGAATTTGTATATATGATTGAGTTGTGATTTTTTTCTGGGTTCTTTAGGCCGTGCAAGGGTTGCACTATAGAACATTGGAAGTTATGTGGCGAGCGCAAGGAGTGTGGATCTGAGCTTTGCAAAGTCAGGAAGAACACACAAGGAGTGCACATGAGGAGGATTCATAGACTCAAAGGAAGCCTTGGAGTTACTGAATACTCTGGAGGAGGAACTGTGCAAAGCAAGGCACAGAGAAGAAGAGACAAAACTACTAACGGTTCTGTAGAGCTCTGCCAGGAGGGCATTAAGTGATTGCAAGGAGTGCACTGAACATCCTATAGGCTCAGCAAGGCATGCTTGAGCGGGAACTGTGCAAAGAAAGGCACTTAGAAGAAACATAACTACTGAAGGTTTTGTACAGCTCTGCAAGGAGGGCATTTAGCATGTGCAAGTTTGCACAGGAGGGACTCTATTTTGAGTTCAGAGAGAAGAAGTGTTGAGGAGAGACACTGACAAATTTGTTGAACACACTGTCAGCTCTACAAGGTGTGCATCGAGTCAAAGAATGCCAAGAGGGCGTGAAGCATTTCTTTACAAGAAATACTTCGGATCTAAGTTTAGCGAAGTACTTAGTATCACAAGGAGTGTGTGAGGATGGACTTATTCTAAGTCCCAAAGCTCAGGAGGAACAATTCCTTTGCACACAGAGCAGCAAAAGAAAGGAGCAGAAGGTCGAGAAACCCTTTGAGGTTTCACAGTCGACAAAGCTCAGGAGTTCGAAATTTCGACACTTTAGAGTTTGGGGTTTGGAGCGACAAGGGATTTTGGAGTCATTGCATCATGAACTCCTGGTGCGTGAAATCGCACCAGCCATTGGAACTGGAGTGCAGTGGCCTGAGAGAGTGCACATGGTAGGTGCACAGGAGGAGTGCACATGGTAGGTGCACAGAAGATCATTTCGTGACCGTCATATCTAGCACCAATGACCGATAGTTGTCGGATCCGGAAGGAGGTGCGAGGGGTTTAATACTTGTAATAGAAGAGGTAAGAGAGGACTCATCGAAGTCCCAAAATAATCAAAACCATCCATACTAGAGGATGCGTGTCAAGAGACCCACATTTCGGTGATTCGGACACCGGGAGACCAAGAGTGAAGAGTCTCCATAAATCAAGAAAGGAGAACTCGTGAAAGGACCAAGACTGTCCACAGAAGGACACATGGAAGGAAGTCAAGCCTTCAGGAAAATCCCCAAAATATTTTGGTTCCAAGAGGACTTGGCAATTGATGTCTCAACAGAGATATTTCGACATTTTGGGAACTGGAGATTGGAAAGACAGAGAACCGGGGAACCACTCGCATCGCGGCTTCCTGAATCGTGAAAGCCGGTAACACAGAGCCATAATCCCTTTTAGGCATTTCGGTGACCGAGAGTTGAAGAGTGAAGGAGTCGTGAGACAGGGAGTCCCAACTCGCGAAATCACGAATTGCGAAATCCCGAAGAGAAGACCGTGGTCACGGGTAGATTTTGACATTCTGGGGTCTGAGAGTTCAAAGGACCAAGAACCGTCTGCAGCCGGAATTGTGAAATCATGAATTATGAAATCCAAAGAAGCGGACCATAGTCACAGGTAGATTTCATCATTTCGACGACTGAGGGTTGGAGGGACAAGGAGCCTGGGAGAGCTCACATGCAGGAGTCTTGAAAACCCAAAACCCGAAAGGTGTTAGTTAGGAACAAGGAAGAGCACGGAAAGTTGGGTGTGCACAAATATTTTCTCAAGACCTGTGACAGAGGAAAAAGGGACCTGTGGATTTGTTCAAGGGATTCCTATAGGATCCCGAAGAGCTATTTCAACTTAGAAGAAGAACGATCCAAAGACTAGGAGGTTAGTGGACCCTGCTGAGGTAGGGGGTCTGCATCACTTATGATACTCTAATATTACATATTTAAAAATGGATTAATAAATTGAATTAATAAGGATTTGAAAGTTTTATAAAATACAAAACGTTTAAAATTAAAAGTTGAAAAGTTTGAAATTTTTATGAAATTTTTATAAAATACAAAACCTTTGAAATGATTGTGACTTGGTTGTGGGGATCCAACCATGTGGCCAAGCCATGGGCATGGGAGTGCCCACACCTTGGCCATAAGGATACCCCCCCACGACCAAGTAACAACCAATTTTAATAAGAGATTAGCTATGCACAAAAAAACAGGCATTTGAATCTAAGTCTTTAACACCAGAGTGAAATATAGTAGATTCAGCTCCTAACTGAGTGCTCAGGCACAGACTAATCACTTAAATTATTACTCCATTCTTAATATTTGATTGTTAAATGTCTATATCAAATTTAAAAACTTCATATTTGATTGTTAAATGTCTATATCAAATTAACTAAATCCATATTGTTTATAAATTATTTATTAATGTCTATATGAAATACACATTTTTAAGTAAATCCATATTATTTATAAATTTATTGTTTGTGTTTATAATTTGAACATATAAACAAGTAATTTTTAAACTGTCTTCCTATTTTATTTTTAAATTTATTAAACAAATTATATATA
>JZKD02S2407611.1:225322-247938 GCA_000966675.3 Picea glauca
AATAACAAATTTATATTTTAAGAAATATCATATTTATATTTAAAGACAAAGAAAT
Source organism: Picea glauca (assembly GCA_000966675.3). Taxonomy (NCBI): domain Eukaryota; kingdom Viridiplantae; phylum Streptophyta; class Pinopsida; order Pinales; family Pinaceae; genus Picea; species Picea glauca. The sequence continues at coordinate 225,378 of JZKD02S2407611.1, forward strand.
AGAAGTACAATTTTATTTGTATTATATTTACAAGAAATATAATTTATTAAAAATAACAAGATGGCATTCATCAAATAATATTTGAATATAACCAAAAGAACTAAATATATTTCTATGCATAAATCTATTTGAATTAAACCACTTAATAAGTTATGTGGTCAAACACTAGAACTATTATTAGTCAATAAAATATTGTATTTAACTCTAAACTGAACCATGCATAAACCAAATCTAAAATCTAAATACTAAATAACAAATTTAAAATAAACATAAATATAAATGTACAAATATTAACAAATTTCAAATGAACATAAAGATTTCTTCTACATGTACCAAACTATACAACACATTTATGCACATAATTTTATAACACTTTTATAATAAGAATGTAATCTTTTGAACTATTACACATCATAGTAAATTCATTTTAATCTTGGATTTATTAAATATTCACATACATTTTTAGATGTCTAAAGATAGAGGGTTAAGAATGAACTATGCAAGTTTATTTTTATTTTATTATGAGTTTTATAAATATCCTCACATCTCTTTTAGTTACTCGCAGAGAAGGCATAAGGGAAATAAAAATCTTAGGTTTTCCAGGCAAGATAAGTTTTTATTTTTAAAATCTAAATGTTTAACAAATTCTAAAGGTAAATTCTGACTAATTAAAGCAAGGATTTTGTACCAGTCCAAATTCATAAAAAAATTAAAATAGATTCTAGCATGGGAACCAAAGAACTGTTCGAAGATTTCAAACCATATAAACCCATCAAAGCAAGACAAGCCTACGGTCCAAAGGGAAACTGTGGCATAAGCTTGCTGATTTTTTAGGATTCCGCAGTTGACTACTTGGAGGCAGACCAGTTACATAAATATTTCTTAAAAGAAGGAACATGTCGAGGTGACTAGGATAGACGTGGAATGCTGACTCACCGTACCGGTGAAAAACGTATATTGTATGGCTATATGGAAAATAAGGACATGCAAAACTTCAACAAACACCTGGGTTTTTAATATTTTCATTACTAAACAATTCTACAATTAGTGTTCAACTATGTTGGCTGAGCACTAATTACAGAATTTGATGTTGGTTGAACACTAATTGTTGAACATTAGAATTTGATGTCGGTTGATCAAGTAGTGGAAGGGATAAGTATGATTGTGACTTGGACTATTACTTGGTTGTGGGGGCCCAACCCTGTGGCCAAGCCGTTGGTGCATCCATGACTTGGCCGTAGGGCTAGCCCCTGGAAGCCAAGTCACAATCTCGTTGACTGTGACCTGGCAAGGGAAGAAAAAAAGTGTAGGAAAAAGAGTTGATCTACTTTGATGGGTCAAGGATATGAGAATCAAAATTTTATATAATTTTTCCAATATGCGGAAGAGTAATAATACTATATGGGACATATACGCACAAGATCATTCAAGAGTTTCTAGTTTCAAATATCCATGTACATGGACAGGTTTGAATATGGACCTGTCCATGTAGAGTGACAGGCCCGAATTCAGAGCTGTCCCTCTACATGGACAGGGCCGAATATGGTCATTCCATGTACAAGGACAATCCCGAATTCATCCTAATCAATAGTACATAAAGCTAGAAACAATGAAACTATCATATCAATAGTGCAATGAATATTGGATTACACTGGTATAGAGTTAACCAATCTTGAAGATGTTATGATAATATAACATGAATGGATGGAATAGGCCATAAATTGTGATTATAGTTTTCTTCTAGATAGGTTACAATGCTTGATTACAGATCAAACTAGGATATATGTTATGTTGAAACAAAGGCAATGATTCTCAATAAAACATTGATTCATTATCTATGAAGTTTCTTATATGACAGTATTCATCATATTCAAACATTACTGGATTATGATTATGTTCATAGCTCATGTTATTCATGTAATCCTAATATGGAGATACAGTAAGCTCAAATAAGGATAACAACATATCAAACACACATCGATTTAGCTATGTATTAAACTTAGTTATTACTATGGATTCAATACTATCTATATTATTCTTATACTTGTCCTTGTTACACATCATAGAACATAAACAAATCTTCTTGTATGATTCATAATCTTATATTATGTTGAGATCATAGACTCATAGAGTAGATTATCATAAGTTGAATGTAAAGGTTGTTGTTTTATTTGTATTAGTACTAATTTAGAACCAATCCCATAAATATGAAAAGGTATAAGAAGTGCATACATGTAACATATGAGCACAACCAATAGAGGTCTTATTCATATCCTATACTAGGAGTAGGACCCTAATCAATAAGAGTGCAACATCAGTGTCATTATGAACGAATATGATGGAATTACTTATAAGAAAATAATGTAGTGTAATTTAGTTTGTTCACAGGGCTTGTTGTGGTCTCATATCATATTAGATAATTACTTAATCATGTTGAACTCTATACAGTTAGCTGCTATGATTACAATGGGTTTGATTTATGGTTCTTTACACTTCCTTTATCCCTATTGTTTCCATGATTGTAATTTTTAACTAAAAATTTAAATTTCCTAAAACATTAAATTAGCAATACTATTAGCAGAGAAGTGGAGTTTTTGTCAAAGTTGTACTTATTTTGCTCCTATTGCAGAAACTACTATAGACATATTTTTGTTAGGTCTGTTAAATATTGTGATATGTATTAGGTCATTTATGGTGATGTTTCTTTACAGTTTTTGTCAAAGTCTAATTTTGTTCAATTTGGGCACTATTCAGGGTAGTTGTGGCCCTGTACCAGTCATGCTTAGCCCTTGGTCTCACTATTTATAGTTAGAATAGGTATTTTGTGTCTTTCCCTAAAGTTTAAAGTCTCTTTAGGCCTTTGTCTATTTTCTGCAGCTATGTCTATTTTCTTAGCGGTTGCATGGATTTCCTATGAAACTGGGCCTTTGTTGTTGGTTCTAGATCTACTTATCCTTCTGCTTGAGGTACTACATGGACAGGGATAAATATGGCCCTCTCCATCTACATTGACAGGCCTGAATTCGGGCCTGTCCATATACATGGACATGGCCATATTCATCCTTGACCATGGATGGGGATAGGTCCAAATTTGGGCTTGTCCCTATACATGGAAATGGATGAATAAGGCCATGTCAACATTCTAAACAAAATTTCTAAATTATAATTTTTAACTAAAAATTTAAAGTTTAAACATAATTGAAATTCTAAATTCTGTAATGGTCACTATAACACATAGCCTTTACTAAGATAAGGGACAAGGCCATATTCATCCCTATCCATGTACAAGTACAAGCCCAAATTCGGGCCTGTCACTGTACATGGACAGGGTCGAATAAGGCCCTCTCAACATTCTAAACAAAATTTCTAAATTCTAATTTTTAACTAAAAATTTAAATTTCCTAAAAATTTAAAATTTAAACATAATTTAAATTCTAAAATATGTAATGGTAATATTGTAACACATAGAATTTAATAAGCTAAGTGATAGGGCCATATTCGACCCTATTCATGTATAGGTACAGGCCCGAATTCAGGCATGTCACTGTACATGGACAAGGCCAAATAGGGCCCTGTCAACAATCTAAAACTGAATTCTAAATTCTAATTTTTTAATGGTCATAGTTTAACACATACCCTTTACTAAGCTAAAGGACAATGCCATATTTGGTCTTGTCCATGTACAGTTATATGCCCAAATTCGGGCCTTTCTCTGTACATGGACAGGGTCGAATAAGGCCATGTCAACAATCTAAAAATAAATTCTAAATTATATTTTTTAAATAGAAATTTAAAATTTAAACATACGCCTTTACTAAGCTAAGGGAAATGGACATATTCGACCTTGTCCATATACAGCTACAGGACTGAATTCAAGCCTATAATTGTACATGGATAGGGTCGAATAAGGCCCTGTCAACAATCTAAAAAAAAATTCTAACTTCTAATTTAAAATTCAAAATTCAAAATTCTAATTCAAAATTTTGTAATATAAATGTACCTGGACCGAACACTCGCTACTCCAATGTCTTCTCGTCTGTAGTTCCAACATCTTCCTGCCTATTGATCCAACGTCCACAAGACCGCCCGTTTTTTCGCCACAACAAACACCAAACATTCACCCACAACAAACAACAAACAACAAACACCAAACACCAAACACAAACACTAACAGGTGCAATGTGCAGGTATAAACTAACTAACAATTCACAAAAAATATAGCAGGTGTGATGTGTGGGTAATAATATAAAAAAAAATTCGGCCAAAAGAGTTGTTCGGCTGAAAGATGCTTTCGACCGAACTAATCTTTTGGACAAAAAGTTCTTTTGGCCAAAAGTTTATTTCATTCGAAATATTATTTCGGCCGGAATATCATTCGGCTGAAAAGTTCTTTTGGCTGAAAGTTTATTTTGGTTGAAACATTATTTAGGTTGGAATATCTTTCGGCCAAAAATATGTTACCGACTGAAAAATATCTGTCCGGCTAAAATTCTACAAACAAATTGAGGGCGTTGTCACAGTACCGTTCGATTTGACGATCAAAGGTCCGGCTAAAAAACATAGGACATTCAACTGAAAAATAAAACTTAATTCGATCGAAAAATGTCTTTCAGAATTTTGGATAGCTGATTCTCATGAAAGTGTTACCCACCTTCATGAATTCACCCATGGGGGACTCCAAATTTATTTTTTATTGGATGAAAGGTTTATCTTCTATGACAAATTTTCATTAAAGCCAATCTTTGATGAGATCAAAAAAATCAAAATGCCAATGATGATTATGCTGATGATGATTAACTTCAAGTGAGATCAAATTGGTCTATTGGACCTTAATAGGGTAAGGGATTACATGCAATTTTTTATAAAAACAAAATTGTTCTTGAAAAGCATTAAGATAAGTTTTACAAGATCACCATTGTTTTGTTGAGTTAAAATGTTAGGAAGGTTGGTAGTGTGACAAATATTTTGAAATTGATATCTAATATGAGTATAGGATGGAAAATGTAAGAGAAAATGCTTTTCATCTTCAACATTCTTAGTGTCACAAAGGTGACACAGTCTTTCATCCCATGGATTTTTAGGAATTGACCAATGATTAGTTTCACTATGGAGCTCATAATAATTTGTTTTTATCTTAGAAAGGATTTTTTTTTCTTTACACTTCTAAAAATAGAGAGATAATTTTGATCTTCTAGATTAGGGTTGATGTAAAATCCTTATAATACCTTAATTTTCTCTTTTCCTCTAACTCTTTATCACACCACATTTTCTCCTTAAATTTTTATTTAATGATATTTCTAATAGTGTTTCCACAAAATTGTTTCTTCCATGATTCTCCAATACCTCAACCAAGACTAGTCGTCTTTATACCATCCTGACTTGAGTCAGAGGTGGTTACAATTAAATTTTGAAGTAATTTTGGGCAGCCTATTGTTCTCCATGTTTTTTTAATTGTTGGTATACATTAGGTATTTATTCATAGATATTCTCTCAATGGGGGGAAGGATTGCCTCTAAGAGGAGGATGCGATAGGGAACATTTCATTTAATTTTGGCATTATAAGTTATTAAATACTTTTGGATTTGCTCGATGTTTCTCCAAGATTCAAGAGAAATATTGAATCCCCAAACATTACATTTATAAATAATAAAAATTGTAACAAGAGTCTCGAAGAGGAGGTTATTTTTATCCCAAATCCAAATATTGATTGATTTACAATTTTTTTCAAGATCATAATAATATTTCCATCCTCCAATAATCCTTTTCTCAATGATATAATTCCAGTTGAGATTGTTGTGAATATAGATTCCAAGATTTTTGTATGAATTCACTTCCTCCAAGTTGTTTTTGTCATATATGAAGGTATCATATGTGATCTTATGGATTTAATTATAATGACCTTAGTTTTATCAGTATTAACAGTAATACCCATATTGGCGAAAACATCCTTGAGGATTCTTAGTTGGTTTTCAAGATTGTGGGGACTCCTCTCCATAAGAATGATATCATTAGCATAAAGAAGAATATTGATGAGTATACAAGAGATATTAGGGTTGACACAACCTGCTTCTTCCAAGAAATCTTCTAACTTTTCAATGTATATGCCAAAAAGGGTAGGCGACAAGGTAGAACCTTGCTTGACTCCAATATTGAAGTTGATATATTTCCATCAAACCTCAATTTTATTAAACTTTAAACTAGCATTCTCATACAACCTTATTTCAAAAACCCTTAACTTTAGAGGTACTTTTATCTCTTCCAACCTATTCCAAAGGTTTTTCCTAGGAAGTGTGTCAAAATATTTTCTGAAGTCAACAAAACAAAATATTGGTTTTAGTATTGCAAACATCCTCTATAAGGATCCTAAAGGTAACAAGATGGTCAATCATTAATTCATATTTCCTACACCTAGCCTTTCCTTTATCTCTTTTACCGTGAATTTCTAGCCAAAGGCTATTCCTCTTTTCCAAAATAATTTTGTATAGATTGGCTAAAATTGGGATAATCATAATGGTCCTATAATTACAGGGAATGTTTCTCTCCCCATTTTTTAAAATTAGAATAATGAGGCCTCATGTCCAGGGTTTAAGGAGACATTTCTTGACTACTAAATTGAAGAGCTTGTATATGTGAGGGACAAGGATAGGACCTACGATTTTAAAAATTCCATCTTGGTAGCCTTCATTTTCCTTAGGTTTCCCATTTGCAAGCCACTTAACCCACAACTCTATGTCATTCAAAGAAAGAATTGCATCCTTTATAGGGACAAGAGGAATGGTGTCCATGGAATTAGGGAACTCATAAAGAATTATAAGGTAGTAATTTTAGTCCCTTAAGGGAATCCTATTATTTTTGTGGATTATAATTTTCCTCCATAACTTCTTAGGATGAAGCTTATATAGTTGTGAACCATGCTCTTTACCTTTATTGATATAGTACATTTTTTTCCTTTTAATTAGGGATTTGTGTGTATTGATCTTATCAAGTTTTAAGGATTAATCAAAAGCATCCCTAATGTCGTTCCTAGCAATTTTACATTCTTTATCATACCAAGGGTTTGTCATTGTATTATTCTTTTTACAGGACACCTCAAAATAGAACTCGTTAATAGAAGTGGAAAGGGTAGTTTTAAAATTATGATAGAGGTCTTCAATGACACTCCTTTGCATGGAAAAGTTTAGAGTTAAGGTTAAAGATATATGGTCAGAGTTGGGTTCATAGTCATTCAAAAGGTCACAAATTACTATTTAGTTGGAAATATGGATATCATTTATCACATAATCTATGACACTACTACCTTTCCCATGATTACAAGTCATCTAGTTGGATTTTTGCGACTTCATTACTCCATTACAACTTATGTTTATATAGAGAGGAATTACATTGTTGATGTGTTATAAAAAATGGGTATGTAAATGGATTCAGGTACTTGGCTAGGATCATGAAGAAGGAGCATTGAGCGAATGTGATTGAGGAACTTTCATATGGAATCTTCTTTGATACCTTATATATGTGTAACAATTGTTTCTATTTTCCCCTTTTCCTCAATGTATGGATCTACATGATGGTTGGATAGACTTAATGATATAATTTTGGTCAGTTTTGAAAATGTATTGGTATGTAAGAGTACTTTTATTGAAAAAATTGTGAACTAATTAAAAATAATAAGGTCCACTTTTAAACTCCATGATATATTCAAATATATGGATGATATATGTAGTCATGAAAAACAATTTCTCGTCTTTTATGAGATGTGGAAGTAGAAAGAACTCAATGAGCGTTGAGAGGAATATACAAAACATAATTTCATGTTTTACTAAATGATTTTTTTTTTTGTATGGAAAAATAAAGAGAGAAACAAATTGGATGCAATAATTCATGGGTATAATGACTAGTTTTCTCATGTATGGAATGGGGTGATTGATCTTAACTTAATTTTTTTGTATATTCCCATTTTTCTATGTTTGGTTCCCTTGATTTTGGTTGGCATTATTTTTTCCATTTTCCCCTTTATATTTTTTACTTATTATTTTAGTTCTTGTTTTCTCTAGACCTTACTACATGGAGGATTACCTATAGGAAAGAACTTATAAAGTTTTAAAGTTGTGGAGTTTCTCATTCAAGATTTCCCTTTGTGGAAAGAATGAAACAACAAAGATTTTATTTTGGTTTTGTAAGTATGATCAATAATATTGAAAGTTTCCATATAAAGAATTACATTCATTACCATTGGAGTAGATTACATGGCATCTTATAAAATCTATAGAAAAATAAAGAGGAATGTATTTACACTAGCATCCAACAAAACACAAAACAACCTAGAGAGAAGGTTCTATAATTTGTCTCCACATGCTTTCAAATCTAGTTCTAACATGTAATGTGGATATGGAATTACCTAACATGTATTTGTTGATGGACTACTCTACTAGGAAATGATGAATAATGAGCATGGTTTCCTCTTAAGAGAACTCATTAGCTTACTCTAATAAGTCTCTATCTTCTATTGGTTATTGATACTAACATAGGGTAGGGGAGAGATTATGGTTATGAGGATACGTACGTAGTCAATGACTCCTAGGGTTTTCTCAAGGCTTGGGAATGACATGATCATTAGGTGGCTCCAGATCAAGGAGGGATGGAGGCAAAATTAGCGAAAAGGAATATTATGCATATACCTTCTTAAGATATTAAAAATCTACAAGAGTGGGTGAATGTGGTAGAAATGTATGGTTTTGAGAGGAAAAAATTGGTTGGGGAGGAATGGTGCTCATGATTATTCTCTAGTCAATAATATATCTTAATCAGAAACCTTGGACCACTATATCATTTACTATCATATCTAACGATCATGAGAGATAAATAATGTGTTCTCTAGAGATCAATGTTGTTTTCTAGAATGAACTAGGGACTATTTAATGTCAATACCTCAATCATGCATGTTTAAATAGTGTATGCGATGCTTGCTTTTCAACTTAACCCAACCACTAATTGGAATTGTGCATAACAAATCTAATTGCATTTCATCAATTAAGTATAAACTTGGATAACCCTAGATGGGGTGCCACGTTGCACGATGGAGCCACACGGGATCATGTCAGGATGCGGTATTAATGCATCTACCGGCCACCATCCCCTCAGCCTTTAACATTCCATGGACCATCCCAACCACATTCATGCGATGAGCCCCTTCATGCAAGGGAACATTATTGGACATCGGCACACTCAGCAACAGGTTTTAATGGCTATGGCGGTCACGCTAGCCCTCCTCCTTTTCACCCAAATTGACAAAGCAGAGCGACATTCGCCCTTCGCAGCATCCACTCCACTGGAACAGTAGCATTTCAGCAGCATTTCATCCACTCCACTGTGTTATCACCCTATAAGTTATAGGATCAACTCGTGATTGGGATATTATCTGTCTCTAGTGTTTTTGTTGACAAATGATTTTTCATTCTGCAAATAATTTGAAAAGAAAAAAGAAAAGAAAAAAGAAAAGAAAAGAAAAAGAAAAAAAAAAGAAAAAAAAAAAGAAAAAGAAAAGAGGGCATAAAAGAATTTCAATAAAATCCCCATGCAATAATAGTAACTTGGTCCATACCTTTCAAGAATGGCCAAGTTTTTTTTAAATTTGATGTTGATAGGGTAGTGAATGAATTTGGCTAAACAGTTTAATCTTAGCCAAACTGTCTAGGTTAGATTAGTGAATAAATCTAGTTAGACTGTCTAATCCTCGTCAGATATACCTAGGGTAGAGTAATTTCTTAACCCAACAGTTTAATCTGGGTTAACTGTCATAGGAAACTAGGTTAGAACATAGGTTAGTGGCACTGCTGCTTTGTTTCAATAAATCCAGCTTGGTGTAAGTGTTGCACCATGTGTCAAATGCTTAAAAGATATTTTGGTCGAAGTCCCTTGGTGGTGTTTATTCAAAAATTTGGGGGAAAAACCCATAAAATGATTTTATCCTAAGTTTTCCCAGTGCATGTGTTTTTCCGCTCCCCGTTTATACTCCCTGCACATTCCGATGGTCCTGATCGCGACGCCCAGATCTACGACACACAGAGAATCCCGAACCCCCCCCCACCGACCGATCTGTTTTTAACCGAGGGGGGGGGTCCAGAATCGGTAATAAGATTTGTGCACATCTGGACGGCCCAGGGACGAGCACTTAAATCAACGGTCCAGATTGGATTCCGGACCCCCCCGTCTGTTCTGCGTTTAATGGAGGGGGGGGTCCGGAATGAGTGATAAAGAGCACGCTTGGATCTACGACTCATAAACAGGCGGGTAGATCAATGGCTCACAATGGATTTCAGACCCCCCCGGATGATCTGCTTTTAACCGAGGGGGGGGGTACGGAATGGTTATCTCCCTCTAGCGGGCCCTTTTTCATATGTGGCATAAATCTATTGGTCCCAAAGTCCCGTCACCATCTGCTATCTGACAACCCCCCGTCACTTATGGACGTCATTTTCCACTGGTTCCACTTGTTCCTCTTGTTCCCGAGTTATGTCCCATCCCATAACTGTTGTCAGTCCCTTACCCCTTTTCACTCATGACCAGCCCCTTATTGCAACTTTTACTTCCAATCCCTAGCCGCCACATCACCTTTTTGTATTTTTTAGCCACCGTCACCTGCCATCTCACCCCCAAGTGGCCCGTTGTCCATTTATTACTGGATAACCTATCTGTTATCCAACTGACCTGTCTCTCGTGCCCAACCGACCCAATTTTTAAATAAAATTATCATTTTCCCATACTTTCGATGTTCAGTCGTCGCACCAGAGAAACTCATCGATTTCTCTTCCATTACATCCCGTCGCCTTCATCCACAGTCAATCGACCCCATTGAATTTGTGTTTATTGCAGGTATTGTTGCAAAAATGGCGCCAAAGCCCAGACAAGCAGAAGGAGAGGAAAATCCTTTTCTCCCGCCTCCTGTCGACCTGGACAAGATCCCACTGGTCGACAAAGACCGATTGATCACAGATACCCAATGCGATTTCAATTTCTCAGACCTCCAGTCATGGCTCAGGGAGGTTTTCCTGGACCATAGCGATGAAATTGGACTCTAGGAGTCCAATTTACCCCTTTACCTTTTTCCCCAGATCCACCATTTTCCTGAGTTCACCCTTAAATTCCAAGCTCACTATATTCCCAAACAGAGGGCCGTCATCTCCTCATCCGGAGACACCTTATTCCTCATCGTTCCCGAAGACATAGACCAGATGATGCAAATCCCCCGTGCCGACTCTATGTCTCCTTTCAACCTGGAAATCCTTACAGAGTTGTATCAGAAGATGACTTTTCCCCAAAAAGCTCAAATATTCAAGATTTTCCTTCCCACTTCCGCTCAATTCACTTCCACAAATCCCCCTTACCCGTCGTCCATTTTTTCCACTAAGGGTAACCAAGTCATTTCTTCCCTTTGTGATTTGCTAGGGTACTATTTCGACCAGTGGGTAGATGAGCCCATTCTGGGTTTTCTATCCATTTTCTCCACTGATGAAAATCCCACCACCCAGTTCGATTTTAGCACCTTCTTGGTAGACAATATTCACGAACAATTCATGAATTTTGGCATGGAAGGCATGTTCAGATACTCATCTATACTGGCCTACATGTTTGTTTTCTATCAAGCAAATAAATTTAGTTTTTCCATGCAGAAAATGGACGCAGAAGGAAGGCCTCAGCCAGTCACAGCATGGACCTCTTTGCTGAAGCATAACTCCACAGAATATAGTTTCAAGGCATTCATCGATCTGTTCTACCACCCTGTGGTAATCATGTTGAGTGGCAGGCCCGAGCCTCGAATAAACGACGAAGTCCAGAGAATCCTGCATCTCTCGGACAACACAAATACCGGGGATTGGTACCTGTATCAAAACCACACCGAGATCGGAGTATTTGGGTGCGAGTTGGTGCCCTACAAGCTGCCAAAGTATGTGCCGGTAAGAATATTTGCGTTAGAGTATATAAGATAGATCATGAATTCAAATGACATCCATTTTCTATCCTTGAAGAAAAAGCAACAACTTAGAATCAAGGGGCAGCTTGGCTCCTTCATCTGCAACAATCGTGGCGCAGGAGAAGAAGTGGACCAGATCTTAAGAGAGATGAAGTTTTTCTTAAGCTTCCCATGGCATTATGATCCTTGCGGGATCATCTCAGAAATGCGGGTGAAGAATAAAAGCATCCTGTACGTTCATGAAGCTAAGCCCGAAATTGAGAAATTCGCCAATCAGATTGTGTGGGTGCCTGACACCTTGGTCGAAGTGGAACAATAGTTTCCCCTGACCACTATGCCACCAACTACCACACCATAGGTCCCTAAGGAAAAAAGGCCTCAACAAGAGTTATCTCCGCATGTCACGGAGGTATCGTCCAAAGAGTTCCAATTGCACACTAAGAGGCCCAAGACAACCACAGTTCCTGGCCCTATGGGGGAGAAAGAAGCCCCTCCTACCATAGTGGTCAAGTCTATCATCCCACCTTTCGGATCAAGCCTACATAAGGACATCACCCCAGCAGTGCCAAGGAAATACTCAGAATCCCCACTGGATTCTCAGCCGGGCAAGACTGGGCCCAAGTTGAGCATTTTCGAGAAGTATGAGCTAATTAAGAAAAAGACTCAGACCCTTAGTTTCAAAAGTAGACGTCGACTATGCAACATAGGATATTTTCTGCATTTGACACAAAAAAGGGCAGGATGCACATGGCCTTCGTCCAGGCGCAGGTACCAAACCCCAAGGTGATCACAGACTACAAGAGGGCCACCTTCGAATTCCAGATGAAGGACGTGCACCCAGAAGATCATATGGATCTACACAAGCAGACATGGGAGATGGTATTCCATACATTGGCGCATGCTTCCACTTCTACAGCCAAATTGCAGGTGTCGTTCAACAATGCTCAAACGTAGCTCAAGCTAGAGAAGATATCGTCCTTTGCAAAGGACAATAGTATCAATACTTTGGAGGAGCTGGTCCTCAAGATCGACTATGATCCTTCGAACGTAAAATTTGCGGAGGAGATGATAAAGAAGAAGAATCCAGAAATCGCCTCCTTGAGGAAAAAACTGAATCTCCCACCCACAGACGACTCACAGGTGAAGGAGATAGCAGAGAAAGAAGGCGAGAAGGACGAAATTCTCAAGCTGCTCATGGAGCAGAATGCACAGCTAAAAGAAATGGAAGCTGAAATGGAGAGATTATTGAAATATAAGGAGCACCTGAAACCAATGGAAGTCATTCCATTGAGCATCATTCTGATTTCAGAAGCAAGCACAATAGCAGTGACAACAGTCCCATCCGCAACTCCATTAACATCACAAGAGGGGACAACCGGCCTCGCCAAATCCATGGAAAAGATGAACCTGCAAGAGACAGAGACCAACAGGCTTAAAAAGGAAGTTGAGAACCTCCAGGAACTCAAAACTTCCTTCCATACAAGTCTTTCCAAGGAAAAGTAAGTAACTGAGCAGCTCAAGAAGGAGCTACAACAGCTCCAAAATAAAACAGTGGTAGGGAAGACTTTGGCTGAGGTCAAAGAAAATGTATGGACAGACATCACAAAGTCCATAAATGAGATATGGCCCATGATCCAAATGATGTTTGAGAAGAATGAGTTGGTCCATAGGAGTAAACAGGCTATCGATAAGATCAGAGTAGAATTGGGGGAGATGCCAACACAGGCGAATTATATCATCAAGTTCCTCAATTCTATGACCAGAGAAGAGCTAGAAGAGATGAAGATCGAAGACAGAACAAAGACCATCCTTGAGGTCAAAAGAGTTTTCACCAAGAGAGGATTAATGCTTCAACTGGAAGAAAAGGTTCAGATCATGGACCAGGGGGTACAAAGGTTCTTCAATAAGATTGAGGCTCTCCAAAAGAAAGGTCTACCTGGTCTGAAGGTTATTAATGATAAATTGATGACACTTCTAGATTACAAGAAGAGATTGGCTGAGCTGTCCAAGGATAGTTCAAAGTTTGTAGGCATACAAGGGAGCATCAACGGAAAAGAATTCATGGATGCCCTTCAGTTGGACATCAGTATCCAACACGAGATTCGATACATATTCCTCACTAAGCCTACATTCGCCAAGTATACAGAAATGGACGAAGTGTATCGAAGACTGCTCAAAGTTTCTATGCCTATTCATCTCCGATGGGAGGAACTCTGCAATATTCTCGATTAGAAGATGAGCTATCCAGGTCCAGTCACCTTTCCAGTCAGATGAGGTCATGTAAAGGCTTCATCAATGGTCTACCCAGAAATTCAGCGTGCAGTTTCACCAAGTCATCAAGCAGTTTTGAAATTTAGGAGATTTGTTAAATTAGTTAGGCTAAAAATAGAATTAGCACGTCCTGGTTCAGTTATGACAGGAACGTTTGTAATTTGAGGTATACATACTTCACCATTTGAAGTATTGAGGGTTGTTGATCTTCACACCCTGACACTATCAGACTGTAACATTTTTTAAGAGATCTACCATTAATAAAAAGGAGGCACTTTTACAGGATTCTGGCGTGTATTCACTGGTGATGTTTACTCTCTAAGTTGAATGTTATTCTTGCTTTGTGATCATATTGTTTTTTGAAACTAATCTTTAAGAGTAACGAATGTTGCAGGATTTATCTTGGATATCCTATTTCTGACTCGAAAGATTTTAGTGTTTATATTCTGGTGTTTTCAATTAAGGAATATTTAACTGCTTCTTAGTTGAATTTATCTTTCTCATCTTTTATTCTTCCCATCATTTAAGCTACTAAAAGATCTAGTGAGTATATTATCTCGCCCTGTAGAAATCTTCCTTTGCGTTTATGGTTTGTATCTCATGTTTATTATAACACAGACCCCATAGCCCAATGGAGGTGTAGACTACCTCAACCAATTCAAAAAACACTTTGACAACAAAACCTACCTATTTCTTTACCTAGCCTAATATCTAAAATTGGAAGCATAGATAAATCATATAGAGAGACCCCTCTCTGAAGTTGGAAGGGCTATATCCCAGCTTCAAAAGTGGTTGGATAAAGTTACCTTTGTAGATTTCTTCTGTTTCAACCTCTAGGAAATTTACCAAGTGCTAACATAGTGGCGACTCCACTAGGGAACAGAACTAAAAATTGATAATTTCACGTTTTCTTTCCCCTAAAAAGAATGTTCAAATTTGAGAAGAAAGTAATGTTTAGAGGTTGATCAAACTTTGTACATATTATTTTCAGACTCACAAAACTAAAAATTCTATATATATATATATAAACCAAAAAGAGTTCTGGCTCCCAAGAAAGTTCATACTTGATCTCATCCAGATCCAGAACCCGCGATAGTGATAGATAACCCCGAACAGTTGCTCAGGCGAAAGACCTTAGCCGCAGGCTCAGTGAGTCATATTCCCCTTCATAAGTCTCCTTCCTTTTCAGGGAAGACGACTGCCTCTAAAAACCTTGACCTCGATACCTTTCCACAGCGAAGCCTGGTTAGAACATGGTCTGACAGTTTTGTGACTGTAATCGTCTTTGACCCAACTGTGTTGCAACCCCGAACCCCCGAAGTTCTATCTCCCACGACTAAACCACAAATCACTCCCTCAGCACTATCCAGTCCCTCCTCGTCCTCGTCTTCATTCACTACCTCTCCGATCATCCAGGTTGTCGTCCCACCTCCTCCACCCATCATGGCAGCTTGATATGATCCTTTGGTGTTGGATGCGCCGCTACATGCCATGCCCCAAGACTATCAAACTAGACTTCCACAGTTCGATGCAACAGGACCTTTAAACGCCCAACAACATGTTGACAAAATGAATGATTATTTTGATCTGGAAGAAATTGATGAGGCTGACGTTCAAATGCGATTGTTTGCCAAATTCTGACAGGTGACATCAAGAAATGGTACAAATATTTACCTGTCGCCTCAGTCCTTGACCTTGTCGCGTTCCAAAGGAGTTTTCTTGACAGATAGGAGGTAAAGAAAAACCCTCTCCAGATATTGTCAGAATACGAGAATATAAGAAGAAATCAAGGTGAAATGGTACAATATTACTGCACCCGTTTCAATAACCTGTACAATGCAATTCTAGCCAAAATCAAACCTCCACAAGGCCTGGCGTTGATAAAATTCCCTGATGGTTTTGATGATGATATGTCGGACCACCTAAGAGAAAGAAATTCTACCACCCTGGCAGACATGCAGAAAAGTGCTATAAGTGTGGAGGCCAATCTATTGGCAAAAAGGGCATGTCAGAGGTCAGAAAGGAGAGTCACAATTAAAGAAGAACCTTCCACGTCGACCATAGATTCCAAATTGGATTCTTTGACTAGAGCAGTGGAAATAATGATGGAAATATTTACTGTGTCAGACAGAATTCCTCCAAGAGAGAACACACCTGCTCCTCATGTTCGGAATCCCAACTTCAGGAGAAACCCTCCTCAAATAAAACAGAGAGATCCTAGGGATCAAAGAGAGCAGAGGGGCCCAGATTATTATATTAGACCTCCCCTGCAAGAAAACTATGCTGATGAAGGGGAGGAAGTGATTGAGGAATTGGAGGACACTCACATCAACCTCATGGGCATTCACGACAACGAAGCTATTTTCCTTACCAAAGAAGATTAGGAACTCTTTCTTCTCAATCAAACAAAAGTAAGTGAAGAAGCTGAAGATGCAGAACAATAGGCCTTCAAAAATGCTATTTTGGAGGTACACCGACAGTACAATCTGCGAAGTAAGAAGAAAGAAGGGATTTCTCCAAAAAATACGACTGAAACAAAGAAGGTAGTTGAAACCAAAAAGACCTATGAGCCATCTACCGAGAATATTCCTAAGAAGGGTACTGTCGACGCTCCCATGAAGAAAAGCCTTACCATTCTGAAAAGGTTTTCATAGCCCGAGGTTTCACCTATTGACCCACCAAGTACTTCTGTCCAGAAGAGTGCGGTGGACAAACCAGAATTGATGAGCCAAGGCAGAGCTCCTACACCCTTTAGCCTAGAGGGATAATTGGCCAAAATAAAAATCCCCATCCCACTTACTGAGTTGATGAACAAAGACGGTTATCGTTCAAAAGTGATTAAAGCACTGGCCATTGAACCTGACATAGGCACGAAGGCCTTAACCATTGGATCAACAAATCATTCAGACACTGTGAACCTTACTAATGATCAACCTGAGCTTCTTTTCGGACCTGAAGTAGATGGTCAAGATGATAATGGTGAGGTCGGTCCTTTTTACATCAGTCTAAACATACACGACTTGATCTTGCATAATGCTATGCTGGATTCGGGTGCCTCCCACAATATGATGCCTAAAGCAGTAATGGAAAAACTGGGACCGGAGGTCACCAGAACATACAAGGATTTACACTCATTTGACTCCAACAAAGTTAGATGTATTGGTTTGATCAAGGACCTATGCATCACCTTGGTTCAGATTCCTACGAAGAGCATGGTAATGGATGTGGTGGTTGCAGACATCCTGCCGAAGTATGGAATGTTGCTATCCCAGTCTTGGGGGGCGAAGTTGAAAGGAACCCTGCAGCTGGATATGTCTTATGCCACTATCCCAGTTTTTGGGCAATAGAGGAGGCTATACAAAGAAACATTGATGAAGTACATGGTCAATAGCCAAGAAAAACCGCACAATTATCCCCTTTACTCTGCGCATTCCGATTTAGATTTGTTTATCTTGTACAATGATGGTGACACAGGAGAGAAATATACTCAGCTGGTGGAAGACACATCTAGTCAAGATGAAGGCCAAGAAAGCATTGAGGTAGAAAAGATGAAGAATGTGATAACTGAAGAGTTACCCACTGATTTCTGGAGTATGGATTTTGATGGAGCCGTGAGCAAAGACGGAGCTGGAGTAGGAGTCTAGTTGCATAATCACAGAAACAAGTATTCAGAAAATCATTCTTACAAATTAAATTTCCAGGGCACAAACAATATTGTCGATTATGAAGCCTTGATGCTCGGTCTGAATCTTTTGAAAAAAGTTGGTTCTAAATAGATAATGGTAAGAGGTGACTCTGAATTGATAATCAAGCAAATCAAAGGTGAGTACACGGCGAAACACCCATATCTTAGAGCTTATAGGAATGTTGTTCTTGATGACTTGAGATGTTTTACTGAAGTTGACTTGCAGGTAATGCTGAGGGGACAGAATATTCTGGTAGACGGATTGGCTACATCAGCAGCCACCTGTAAGATTCCTTTCCGCCCGACTCATCCATATATTGTTGAGGTGAAATGCAGACCGGCAGTTCCCGAAAATATCAGGTACTGGAAAGTGTTTGGTAATGATGATCAAATCGAAGACTTTCTGCAGTGTAAAAATGACTTTGAATGTACAAATATAGATTTAGAGAACGAAGATGAAAATGTAAATAATTCTGATTTTGAAATTGATAGTGTAAATACCGTAGCTTCAGGAGAATTAGGCAATGATGAAATGGACGTTGAAGTTTTACAGCTGAAAAGAAATGTTTTGCCTAGAGGCCTTGTTCCTCTAAAGGACTTGTTTGACTGTAACGACGTAGCCAAAAAACCCAAAATTGAAGCACATGGACAAGAGGTAGAAGACTGTAATATATGGACTGAAGAGAAACCCAGAATAGTCAAACTGTCTAAATCATTACCCCCAGAGCAAAAACTCAAATACATTGAGTTGTTCAAAGAATATTTGGATGTCTTTGCCTGGGGCTATGAAGATTTGAAAGCTTATGATACCATCATCATACAGCACAGGATTCCAATAAACGAAGTCCAAAAACCATTTAGGCAGAAACTTAGGAGGAAAAATCCCAAGTTGCTCCCTCTGATTGAAAAGGAAATAAAAAAAATGTATGATGCCAAAATCATAGTTTCGCTGCTCTTTTCGAAGTGGATCTCTAATTTGGTCCCTACACGTAAGAAAACCAGGGAAATCAGACTCTGCATAGATTTCCAAAACCTGAATAAAGTCTCACTGAAGGATAATTACCCCTTGCCGAAAATGGACCATATCCTGCAAAGGGTGGTCGGGTCCAGTCGAATTTCTCTGCTGGACGATTTCTCGGGTTACAATCAAATCCTAGTTCACTCGGATGACCAAGACAAAACCACTTTCACCACACCATGGGGCACTTTCATGTATGTGAAAATGCCTTTTGGTCTGATGAACACAGGAGCCACTTTCCATAGGGCAATGGATATTGCCTTCGTGGAAGAATCAGGTAAGTTTATTGTCGTCTATTTAGATGATGTGACTGTGTTTTCCTGATCTGATGATGAACACCTGCGACACCTCAGATGAGTTTTTGAGAAATGTAGAAGGTTTGGGATTTCTTTAAACCCTAAGAAGAGCCTTTTCGGGTTAGAAGAAGGCAAATTGCTAGGACAGATCATTTCCAAAGATGGAATCAAAATAGACCCCAGCAAAATCGAGGCCATACAAAAATTAGAACACCCCGGGAACGTCAAGGAACTACAGTCTTTTATCGGGAGAATTAACTTTCTACGAAGATTCATTCCCAATCTGGCAGAACTCCTCAAAAACATTACAAATATGTTAAAAAAGGATGTAAAAATAAAATGGGACTCTGAGTCCAGACAATCTTTCGAACAAGTCAAACGAGCACTCACAGAAGCCCCTATTTTGATCAGTCGTGATTTTACTAAGGATTTCTATCTCTTTTCTTTTGCTTCCGAACATACTATAGCAATGGTGATACTACAAAAGAACAACAAAGGGTATGAACAGCCCATATATTTCTTTAGTAAAGAATTAAGAGATGTTGCTCTAAATTACAAGATAATGGAGAAAAAATCTTTTGCTTTGGTAAAATCCATAAAAGACTTTAGATTCTACATTCTTCATTCCCACACCATAGCATATATTCTGAACGCGATAGTAAAAGACATTTTGACACAGGACAACCCTGATGGAAGAAGGGGAAAATGGATTGTTGTCATTTTAGAATACGATATAGAGATTAAGCCCACGAAACTAATCAAAGGTCAAGGCCTTGCTAAATTAATGGTTGAATCTAACTTCCATGCTCTTGACATTAATTTTCTAGATGTGGCAGATGAACAGGGAGAGATGGCGACTCCAAGCGTGAGAGAGGTATTTCTCAAATCTCCATGGTACGCAAACCTTATTTTTGTTTTGCAAAATCTACAAGCTCCCCCTGGTTTGACTAAGACTAAAGATAGATTTTTAAAGTTGAAAGCCTTAAAATTCTATATTCTAGAAGGAAATTTGTATTGGAAAGACCCTGCAGGCATTCTGTTAAATTGTTTACTGAAAGATGAAGCTGATAAAGTGTTGCAAGAGTTTCATGTAGGAGAATGTGGTGGCCATTTGAACTGGAAGGTCACAGCCAACAAAATACTCAGAGCTGGATTCTATTGGCCCACCCTGTTTTCTGATGTACATCAAAAGGTAACCGCATGTCATCAATGTCAACTGTTTTAAGGGAAAAGGAAACTCCTTCCTCTACCTTTGAAACCGATCTCAGTTGAAGCCCCTTTCCAGCAATGGGGACTCGACTTCATTGGAGAAATACACCCCCCTTCTTCAGTCCAACACAGGTGGATTCTTACTGCCACCGATTATTTTACCAAATGGATCGAAGCAACACCAAGAAGGCAAGCCACTGACTCTGTTATTATCAAATTCCTTGAAAATAATATTTTGTCTCGTTTTGGTTGTCCTAGAAAGATTATAACTGACAATGCAGCTGCCTTTCGGTCGAAGAAACTCATAGATTTCTGCAACCAGTATCACATTGGTTTGGGGCATTCCACAACCTACTACCCTCATGGGAATGGGTTGGTGGAATATTCAAACAAAACTTTGGTAAATATCATCAAGAAAACATTGAAGGAAAACAAGAAATCATGAAACAACAAGTTGGTGTTTGCATTATGGGCTGACAGACTGACCACCAAAAGGTTGATTGGTATGTCACCATACTAGCTGGACTATGGTACAGAGGTGGTTTTTCCCACTTATTTAGGAGTCCTTGTCATGAAGTTGCTTCAAGAGGTACAAGCTGAGCCAAATGACTCACAGAGAAGGATCAACCAGATGATCCATTTGCAACAGACTAGGGAAGAAGTTTTCAACAAGACTCAGGTAGTCCAAGGAAACATTAAGAAGATATTTGACAAATGAACCAAGGAAGATGATTTCAAGTTAGGAGATTTGGTGCTGAAATGGGACGCCAGAAATGAAGACAAGGGAAAGCATGGAAAATTTGACAATCTGTGGAAAGGGCCATACATGATCCAAGATTTCAGGGGAAACAATGCTTTCTTGCTAAACAACGTTGATGGGTCAGATCTGCCAGGAGCACCTGTGAATGGCAGAATGTTGAAACATTATGTACCACCTCAGTGAAGATTCGAGTTTCCACTCTCCATTGTACATACCCGTTTAAGTTTCATTTTTCACTTGCATTCTCTGAGTGAAGAACATTAGTCAGTTGGTTGAAGCTCGAAGAGAAGGCCCTAAGCTGTTGATCATTGTTTTTCCATTTTTGAGAATAAAACCAATGAAGGCTACTAGGCAGAAATGTTCAGAATGACAGGAACCAGGATTCTTGTCACTTCACAGGGCAAGTACCATCCCCAGGTGGAGCCGTTGTTATCACCCTATAAGTTATAGGATCAACTCGTGACTGGGATATTATTTGTCTCTAGTGTTTTTGTTGACAAAGAAAAAAGAAAAGAAAAAAGAAAAGAAAAGAAAAAGAAAAGAAAAGAAAAAAAAAAGAGGGCATAAAAGAATTGCAATAAAAGCCCCATATAATAACAATAACTTGCTCCATACCTTTCAAGCATGGCCAAGTTCTTTTTAAATTTGATGTTGATAGGGTAGTGAATGAATTTCGCTAAACAATTTAATCTTAGCCAAAGTGTCTAGGTTAGATTAGTGAATAAATCTAGCTAGACTGTCTAATACTGGTCAGATAGCCCTAGGATAGAGTAATTTCTTAACCCAACAGTTTAATCTGGGTTAGCTGTCATAGGAAACTAGGTTAGAACATAGGTTAGTGGCATTGTTGCTTTGTTCCTAAAGCCATCTTGATGTAAGTGTTGCACCATGTGTCAAATGCTTAAAAGATAGTTTGGTTGAAGTCCCTTGGTGGTGTTTATTTAAAAATTTGGGGAAAAAACCCATAAAATGCTTTTATCCTAAGTTTTCCCAGCGCATGTGTTTTTCCGCTCCCCGTTTATACTCCCTGCACATTTCGACGGTCCTGATCGGGGTGCCCAGGTCTACGGTGCCCAAAGCATTTAGGACCACCCCGACCGATCTGTTTTTAACCAAGGGGGTGGCAGAATCAGTAATAAGATTTGCACACATCTGGACGGCCCAAGGATGAGTGCTTAAATCAACGACCCAGATTGGATTACGGACCCCCCGTCCGTTCTTCCTTTAATGGAGGGGGGGGTTTGGAATGAGTGATAAAGAGTGTGCTTGGATCTATGACTCAAAAACAGGCGGGCAGATCAATGGCTCACAATGGATTTCAGACCCCCCCAGATGATCTCCTTTTAACTGAGGG
>JZKD02S2407611.1:262568-293537 GCA_000966675.3 Picea glauca
ATAAATTAAAGTGACAAATTCAAGGTGGATTATTTAAATAATCAAGAGAAGTGACAAAATCAAGAAATGATAAAGTAAGGTGACAAAATCAAGAAAGAATATTTAAATGATAAAGAATTAGAGAACTTTTTATTTATGGAAAGTGGTTAACCCTAAAATAAGAAAAATAGGTTAAGTGACCTAGAAATGGGTTAAGTGACCTAAAAATGGGTTAAGTGACCTAGAGGATGAACGTATAAATAAGATAACAATGGTCTCTTGTAGATCATCATTTTTGTGGATCAATGGAGAGCTTCTTGTGAGAATATCTTTTGGAGTATTGATGGAGAGATTCCTGAGAATTTTTGGTGTGAAACACTTGAGAATATTGAATATCTATAGGTGACAGAGGTAACCAAGGATATCTAAGCCAAAATTCTGAGGAAAGTGAAGAAAAGAAGGTCGAAATGCAAGGAAGGATAAATTCTTTTGATGGTGCTTTCTAAGGTATGCTATTTACAGGTCATCTCATCATTTTCTCTATAACTTTTTTTCTATAATGATTCAGATCCAAAAATTTCTATGAATGTGAAAAAACGTATCCAAGTATATGTGGTTAAAAATTAAGCGTGTGGGTCATTTTAGTTTTGGAGTTACACTCCGTGGAAAATAGGTTTTGTGACCAGTCCGGAAACTAGTCAAAAATAGGTGTTTCGAGTAAAAACGTTATAACTTCTTCATAAAATATCAAAATTTAGTGAGACCAATTGTTTTGGTTAGATTAAATTGTGTAGTATGCTATGGAATAGTTTCAGATCGATTCAACAAATATTACATGCGGGGCACACTCTACACGGTCGCTCTCTAGAATAATCCAGAATTCAGCAAGGTATGTCATTTTTGCTATAACTCCTTTTCTAAGAGGTTACAAGTAGTGCCACCTGAAGGAATTTCATAAAACACATTGAATAACATTGTGTATCAGTTTCATATCTGCATTCATTACATGTACAAAGTTATGATTATTTCAAGTTAGGGTTGTTGAGTAATCCAAAACTAATCATGGTTGAGACAAACAGTTGATGAGTTGGCACATACATGAGGTATACAGTTGATGATGTTGGTACATATTGATGAGTCTTTGTTGATGAGTAGTTGACACATGATTGGTATATACTTGGTATGTGGTTGGATGCATTTTTTTATGGTACAGGTTGATTACAGGTTGTTTGGCACATGTTGGTGCATGGTTGATGCTCTTGTTTATGGTACAAATTGATATCTGTTGAGGATTTTTGCCTCATTTTAGTTGGTGTTGGGAATATAAGATGAGTCTTGCATATAGATATGGTTCTCTTGTAGAGTTGTACTCTATTCAGTTGTTGTTGAAAAACCCCTGTATTGAAGTCGATAATAAAAAGAGAAATTGTACACACATCTTGTGTTCCTTGTGTTCCTTGTGGAGATGATTTGTTGATTATATATTGTTGATATATGTTGATGATATGTATTCACATATAACTTATTATTAATGAAAAAAATGAGTAATGACTAAATTTTGAATGCTAACTAATGAGTTTTGTGTAAGAGGGAAGTTTTGGGAAAAAGATCCCCACACTCATTCACCCCCCCCCCTCTAAGTGTGGTAGGTGTGTCCAACAAAGATCACCTAATGGAGTATTGACTCCAAGGGTTTTTTATATCTGTGAAGTCATTCAAGAGGTGAGTGGAACCCTTGGAGCATGGAGTGCCTCCTGAAGGGAACGTCACACAAGAAAAATGGAAAGAGGTGAGTGGAACCCTTAGAGCATGTAGTGCTTCGTGAAGTGAATGTCGTGTAAGGGAAACATAATGAGGTGAGTGGTACCCCTGGAGAACCTAGTGTGTCCTGAAAGGCACGTCGTGTTTTTAAATAATAAATGAATAAACCTAGATGGCATTAGAATGAATAGTGTGATGAGAAAGATTTAAAACAATTTCCCTAATAAAATGTCACCGAGCCTAGGAAAATAGAATCTAGGTGTAAGTGATACTTGTGATAAATATATCTATATTTATATAAAAATAAAAATAAAAATAAATAAATAAATAATAATAATAATTATTAATCATGTGACACCAATTC
Source organism: Picea glauca (assembly GCA_000966675.3). Classification (NCBI taxonomy): domain Eukaryota; kingdom Viridiplantae; phylum Streptophyta; class Pinopsida; order Pinales; family Pinaceae; genus Picea; species Picea glauca. The sequence goes on from JZKD02S2407611.1 coordinate 264,673, forward strand.
TGCGAACGACCAAGAGCTCCTAATTCTCCTGTAGGTCGTCGACCCTGTGGCCCTACTGCCCTCCACCCTCCTCCTCGAGGATGCAAAAATTCTCCCCGCCGGCTCTACTTCAGAGTTCGTCCTCAGCTACAAATGGCGGCTTCAACCTCACCTTCTCCTCAGCATGGCAGCACCCACCCTGGTGCTGTTGCGATGGTGGTTACTAACCCTCCTCCTTCAGCCTCATCTCCCTCTTCCGAGCCGCTCTCTCCCCATCAAGGATGTTCTCCCCATAGGGCTTCATCAAAAATGACTTCAGGTCCTCTCTTTCCAACTCCAGGCCCCTCCTTCCAAGAGGTGGCTTCATGCCAGGGAAATTTGCATGAAATGACCCGTGAGGTTACCTCTCTTCAAGGTCACCCATCCAAGTTTCATGCAATAGTTCCTGATGCTCTTATAGTATCCATTCAAATACCACAAGAATCTCTAACTCATGCTCGACATTACAACACACATGCTTTGGTTTGGAGGTTTAAAGGATTCTGGCCCAATCTTCTGGACCTCCTCTCCTGGATCTCTTCCAAATGGTACCCACTCTTAGATGGATAAATCATTACCTTCCGCTATGCAAACGAGTTTTTTTTGGTATTTTTTGAATCTACAAACGATAGAGACAAGGTGTTTAACTTTGAGTCGTGGTTCTGGGGCAGGGAAGGTCTGTCCATGAAACTACGGAACCCTGCCTTCAACCCTTCCATAAACTGCATCTCTTCAGCTCCAGTTTGGGTGAGACTTTCGTATTTTCCCCTGCATTTTGGGAGGGATGAGTCTCTTCAATGTATTGGCAATGGCCTCGACAAGTTTCTGTGCAAAAGCCCAGATTCCAAGCCAACCCTGTCCACCTTCGCTCGAATCTGTGTAGAAATGGATTTCACCAAAGTTTTCCCAGCTGAAATAATTCTTCAAGGCAAGGACTACTCAAGGAACCAAAAAATCAACTATGAAAATATCAGTTTTAGGTGTAGGAACTATTTCAAAATGGGGCATATAGCTCGCAACTATGAAAAACTACCCAGGAAAAAAAGGTCATCCAAGAGCTAAAGATCCACCTGGTGGATGGGGGCTCCAATGGAGTCACACTCTGAAAGAAAGGTCCAAGGAACAACAGAAGAAGAAGAAGCCAAACTGAAATCCCCCACTATAGGGAATGCTCAGGCAGAAGCTATTCCCAAGTCACCAACCCAACCAGAACCCCAGAACCACACTGGGAAGATCTAGCTGATGAGGAAGACCCTCTAGGCCCAACCGAAAGTCAATCTCAGGACCAAAGCAAGGAATGGAAGATGGTGTCGAAAAAGAAAAAAAACTTCCAAGCTAGAAATGATGTAATGACGTGAAGTCGTTCAAGCTTGCTAAAATAGTTTTGGTTCCTAGACTTTGTTCTGTGCTAGGATCTTCAAGCATTTGTTTTCCTGTTTACAAGAAAAAGATTAAACGTTGTATCGAACCCAGTGGCATGTCCACTGTTTTTAATATAAAAATCCTCTAACCGTTACTGTAAAAAAAAATTAATAATTAATCATGTGACAAGGACGGGGTAAGAAATTCATTTAATTTATAAAAATCTTTAGGGGGATAAAATTTAAAATGGGGAAATAATTGTTTTGTTACATTACTAATTAAAATTTTATTAATAAAAAATAAAGGAAAAGGGGAAAATGGTAATTTTCTACACTTGCCAATTTGAGTTTTAAATGAAAAGGGAAAGAGTAAAATTTAAAAGAATTAGGAAACGAAAGAAAAATGACGAAACATAAAGAGAAAGGGGAAACATAAGGAAACACAAGAATGACTAACTTATCAAGGCATCTTTCATTTGAAAACTTTCTAAATCGAACTCAACTAGTAAATTAGTAAGGGGGTAAGTCATTAAAACGTGTAAGGTAATATGGGGAGACCTAGGAGAGATTCTAGGAATGCTTTTAGGTGGGTGAAGGAAACATGAGTAATTATTTAATTAATGAAATTAATTTATGGTGCAATGAAGGGGATGGGTGACACATGTATGGGGAGGATTTTTATGAATTAAATTATTGAACAATAAATTAAATGGGAATTTGGGAAAGTAAAAGACTTAGAAAATCTATATAAAGGAGGGGGGAGGAGGATGTAAAAGCTCTTCTATTATGTGTAATGTTACGTTGTATAATTTTAGACTTGATTGACTTAGCTTGTGGGAGTTGAGACACCCATCTCGGTGAGGAGTGGTAGCTTGACCTTACGAGGCGAGTAGGGAGCTAGTTGTTCTCTGGTTTAGTGTGTGTGGCCCCTTTGCAGCTCAAGGGGGTTAAGAGGGAAGAAGAGTACCCCTAAAGTTGGCCAGGAGGTACCGGTGAAGTCTCATCGGTCGGCAAGCGGGAGCTGCATTGATCGCGCGAGACAAAAACTCGGAGCAAGCGACTTGGGCTATGGTACGCTTTCTTGTATTCTGCATGTTAGATTATTATAAAGCTTACACCTTCATTTCTGTATTTTAACTGTGTAAAGAAGGTGTTGAACTTAGCAGTTTAATCGAGAACTTAAATTTCCTTAGCCTTAAGCTCGCTGCTTGACTTGATTCCCCTTGCAATCGATCCTCAAATGTTGTGACCCTCCTATGATTTTATTGATTTTGTGATGAGTTTGCACTTTTCACTTCACCCTCGTCCCTAGATCATCATTCCTCGCCTGAGAAGTTATCCAAGATCCGGATCGATGGTCGTCACTTTAGTTTTAATAGAGCTATAGATCCTAACGCCCTTCTTTTATGTGTGTGGATGATGAGCGAAGGATGCTTCTTCCCAGGCATTTGCCCATGTTGATTGTTCTTGGTTGATTGAGGGTCATTGTGCCTTCTCGCGATTGAATACCTCTACGTTTGATTGTCTAAACTCTAAAAACCCTTGTGTCTCCTTGAAGGATTATCCCCGTTTTTCCTTGATTGATAACCTCTGAGTTGACGACCCAATCTCTGTGTTTGGATGGTTTGCGTGTGGATTGATAGCTTTATTGAACAACCACGTGGTTCATTGTGGACAACAATTTATTCTTAAGGATTGCCTTATCATGGATAGAAAATTTTTATATGCCTATATTTTTTGATATGTCATAACTCATTCTTATGATAGGGCTGCTAGTTTTATATCTACCTGCAATTATATACATATGCTTGTGTTTCCTCCATTTACATAGTGAAATTTTTCTGGTGTTTGGTTGATGGATGGGCAGTGGATCGACATGCAAATTTCAGTTTTCATTTCACTTCGATTTACCCTTTTTATGGTCGTTCGTTGCCATCATTTCAACCAATACTTTCCACACTCTCAACCACACTTCTTCTCTGTGTTTTAATATCTTGAATGCATTTCAATGCCAGATTTATTGCGTTGCATTTTTATATCCTGATTGCTTCTTCATGTCTTTATTTACCTCGCGATTTTTCCATTTAATTACCGAGTCTTCATGTCTTCAATAACCTTTTTCCATTTAATCACTGTGTCTTCATGTCTTCAATAACTTGGCGATTTTGGCCATTGTAAGACTACAATTCTTTTTTTTTTTGTGCCAAACTTTTCCCTGCAAATTTGTATATCTAGCATGTTTGTTTTTCTCCTCCATGAAATGTCTACATCTTACTGGTTAATGGGGCCGTATTGGTGGGCGTTTTTTTTTTATTTACCTTTCTCACTACGTTGATATTCTTATATAGCCTGCCATTGCTTTTGGGATAGGTTTTTCTTTTCCTGTACTTAGCATAGCCAAGGACAACGATAATAACACCATGTTTTTAGCTTTGAGACTAGAATATTATCCTTACACAACATTATCGTAGTTAAATCAACGATCCCACATCTATTTCCTGGTTGCATAACAACGACTGAATAGCATTTTAAACTTGGTTATCTCTTATTGTTTCCTTGTTGCATGACAACTAATTGGATTTCATGTTAACTCAACAAACTCATATCTGATTCCATGGTTGCAAGACATCGATTTTATAGTTATCATTAGTGTTATTTTCGTTTAAGTTGACAGAGCGTACCTTTAATATTTTTTAGACAACTATTTCCTTCTTACATTAAAGGACTTCAAGACATTATGAGAGAGCAATTACTGAGAGATTAAAAGACAACCATCTTAGCCTCTATAATCTGTGTATTCAACTTCAGCCAGTCAGCGGTTTCATCATTCATTATGGTCTGTAGTCCCAACATATTTATGGTTTTCGCTTCAGCAGGTGTTTAGACAAACGGTTATCTATATTTCTGACTGCGTTTTTTTTAAAACCTTAAATAACAGGGAATTTATAAATAACTGTGTTTCAACATTCTGGACAATGAACTTGTATCGATAACAACGATTTAGTTGAATGAGTTATTACATTTGACTGGGAGATTAATTATGGGCATAATAAATAGAATCCTGGCTACAAATAAATAAGCAGATGTTGGAAGTCAATATAATTATTTTATTTTGTACTATAGCTAATGCGGGTGGAGATTTTAAGACAACAATTTTTATTATGATAGCCAACTCTTTTACGAATTTATGATTGTGATTATTGAGTTGTATAGACTTATTTACCCAACGTTTTAGTGATAATTGGTCTGACTGGTGTGAAGGACTGGGTAGCGAGCTCCTTCTTTATAGACAACATCACTTTTATTAGGCAGCCATCGGTTATAACTGTTAGCTAGTGAAATAATTTGTTTTCTGGATAAGAATTAACTTCACTTAACCTTCTTCTACTCGACCCTTTTAATCCTTCTTTTACTTACACTTAAACCCCTTAAATTTTACCTTCAAATAGTTGGAGCCTTGAAGAAAATGAAAGTAGTTGTTATAGAATTTAATAATTTAATTTAATTTAATTTAAAAGTTAAATCGTTGAATTAATGGGATTCTTAGACATTGTGGCCACTGGCGTAGTAGTTTAAAATCTTGCACGAGATTAATGGTCAAGGATTTAGTAGTTTTAGTTAAACAGTTAATAGTTTAACAGTAGTTGGCAACTATGTGCCTTGTGCCTTAGGTCGATGGTAAAGGGTTGTTGGTCTGAGTAGTTTCACCACTCGGGTTTGACTTGTAGGGATGAAGAATCGTTTATGAGTTGCGCAAGTTAATTTTGAGCGGTGTCACCTTGGGTCTTGTCCATTTGTTGCTTGGGGGTGTGGGCTAGTCTTCAAGTTGTTGTCAGTTAATTTCGGTCTCCTAGGGCATTGGATTGTCTCGGGTTGTAATGCCTTCATGTGTTGAGATTGCATGCAATAGAGGTCATTGGGTCAGGATGGTGGATGTTGTAATTTAGTTTGTAGGCGCTGTCGTGTTGTGTGGGAGGGTAGTGGTTTATTTCTGTCTTGTTTTTTTTGCATGTTTTTGACCAGTTACACAATGTGCTAAGGGAGCTTGAGTCATATTTGTTTGTTTCCAGAACTGCATGCTTGCATTCGTCATCAGTCTGCGTGGTTCAACTATTGTCGTCATTGCCTTCCTACCTTAAAACAAAAATTGATTCCAAACGTAATGATTGAGGTCGTTACAGTAATGTCGCTGATATGAAAAATAAGTAAATCATCAAATTAATACTATAACAGAACATAAAAATAAACTACGAAATAGGGCCTGATCATATAAATTTAATTCTGTTGTTGTCCACGAGGATAATGAGAGGGATAATCTTCAGATATCTGTCAATTAATGCTTGTGGTGGCTTGAATTGGGTTACGATAGTCCATCCCATGGGAAGAAAATACAGATAGCTTCTATTCTGGAAACTGTCGATAAGAACACATGTCCTTCTCAGCGCATCTTCCAACTGCTCCAGAGGCTCTCTGGTTTCGGGATATTTCTTCCATTCTGTAATCTTAAGTTGTTCCAACAAGTTCCCTATGAGTTTCAGGTGTTGTGCAACTAACGGCACTTCTTTTTATGAATCTGCGCAATATGGGTGGCTTTGACGATCAGAGCGATCATCCTCACGACGTCTAGTCCTGTTAGTTGCACGAAATTCGCTAGATAGCACAGATTATCCCAATGCAGTGACGTCCTCATGATAGTTATCAACTCTAGATAGTTATCAAGTCATGTTAGTTGCACGACATTCGCTAGATAGCACAGATTATACCAATGCAGTGACGTCCTCATGATTATCCCAATGCAGTGAGATAATTTCAAAAGCGTTCAATTTCTTTCTAGTTATCAACTCTTATACGATAGTGAAACGCCAAACATTTATGCATAAGACTGCATTTCAGTCAAATCTGGTAAAATGCCTCCAATTTCCGTCAAATACTCGCACAGTAACCACCGCTCCTGAGCATTTTCACAGAAGAAAGCGCATCTTAATAATTGTGGAAAAATTCCACAAATGCAGCCAAATATCTTAAAATTTCAATGTATTTGGATGTGCATCGAAGCATACAGCCACAATGACCTTCAACGGCTCCCTTTTACCTTCATCTAAGCGCTTCACTAATTTTACGCTTTTGTTAAAACTGTAAAATAACATTACCCATCCCTCTTGTGCAATTATAAGCCAAAGTGCTGCTTAAATGCAAGGCTTGGCCACCGATAGCATAATATTTATAATCTTTAAATCTCAGGCCTAAACCATTCCACGCATTCAATATACATTCTTCATTTCCAAGGCACGCATTATTACTTATACTCCGAGCTTCTGATTCTTAGAATCTAAAAATAAATTAAAAAAATCACTCATTATCAGAGCGAAGTCTATAGCAAATTTTCACATATCGGAGATGGCATTTATAGTGCGGCATAAAACTCACAAAATAAAGTAACGCTGTAGCAATTTCATCTCTCGGAGCGGTTAAATTCACAATATTATGCGACCTTTTAAGCTTTGCTTCTAAAAAAATTGCAATCAACGCTATAAATTCCCTAGTATTCAAGAATCTGGCTCAAAACTAACAAAATTTGGAGGCCAGACCTACCTTTGAGAACCAGTCCCTTCTCTTCCAACTGCATTTCACCGCCTCCTTTGCTATAATTAAATAAAAGTTTCATTTTTAAAACCCTTCGCTCCGTCGATGTGTGTTTCTCTTTCTCATCTCTCTTTCTGCATTACCGCCAACTTGGAACATGAGTGATACATAAGGGCAACTTGTTTTCTTTCCTTGCACATAACGATATTCCCTCGGTACTTCTAGCAGGAAGAATTCATTGTGACCATCGTGCAAGTCCTTAACAGCCATTTTTTCGCCTGTATATTCTTTATCCTCATATGGATCGAGGGTGGGGCTGAGAGGAAATGAGTTTCTAGGGATCTTATTCCAGTCCTCTGATTTACCATCCAAGGTGATGATTCCAGACATGTAATCTGCTTGGATTTATGCAGTGGCACCTGAAACACAGTGAAATCCACCTGCTTTACTGTAGTTCTGGATCGAGTCAATCATAAAACTAATAGATACCACCAATACCAAATATTTTATGGTTTTGGCCATCCATGATTACTCCGGGAGATTATTAATGACAGATGGGAACGAGGGATGGAATCCGAGACCTTTGCTACAAGACTTGCACTGCATAGGACTTGTCATGCGTATCCCATGACCAACAAGTGATGGATTTGAGCTTTAGCTACAGATTCACCTCCATTTAGCCCCACCTACAAACTCAACGCCATTATGCTTGAAAACGACTACAATATCTTGCGTATCAACTCGATTATGCCTTGAAAACGACTACAATATCTTGAGTATCAACTCCATTATGAGGACAAGTGATGGGTGCGATTGGATTGCTTTCTCTTGCAACTCAGACAGTTTTCCTGCCTTTCCTTTGGGTTACTTCCTTCACACCAGGATGGGCTTGATCTTGATCTTGAACCTCAACTGGAGCCTACACCTTCTCTTCTTCTTTAAACGAGCGAGATCATTTGTACTCGTGCTTCATATGATTATTTAAACTTTCAATATGCATATGGTTTAAGGCGAAGCTATACAGGTTTTCTTGGATGTATTTGTCTACCGTGGATCAAAGTTTATCACCAACATCTCACTCACCTGTAATGAGTTGCAGTCATCATATTACTATTTAAAAAACATGAAAATATCATGTTTTGAAAAGAATGAATAGATATCTATTTCAATAATTCATGTAAAGTAAAATTAAGAAAATATTAATATATTATTATTGATATGTTTACATTTATTTAGATTCCACAATCTAAAAAAACAATATTTGATTCATAATTCCTTCAGCTGCTTATGCTAAGACATTGGATAGAATATGGAATCTATATATCCAATGTTGTGCACATATATCTAGATATGCCAATACACGTGGAATCCACCAAAGGAAACTAAAACAGGCAAGCCACCCTCTAAAAGCTATGATATTTTATCTTGTAGTTGGCACTCAACTTTTTCCACTGGTTAGAAAACATGTATTTTAAAACAAGACAAATATTTCACATATATGGATTTATAAATATTATATATATATATCGTTAAGAATAAGTAAAGGGATCTTATTCAAAGCATTTGGAAGAATAATCCCAACTTTACCACGCTGAAACTCAATGAGGACGACAACAATAATATTCATGGAAATTAAATATTTGCAATAACAATTGTTGGGTGAGAATGGTTTTCTCTTCTTGATTTATGAGTTTTTATTTATTTATTCGATGAAACAAATTAGTTTGTAATTTATATTGAACAAAATTCATTATGTTTTTCTTTTATTATTAAATTTCTTTTTAAATGAATGGACAAAAAACTAACACCGTAATTTAAATGAATGGACAAAAAACTAACACCGTAATTTGAATGAAGTTCATGTCAATTTCATCCTGTCACTGCATTATATAGAATTTAGAGGATTTCCATGGACCAAATATTTTTGATCGTATACACTTAAAGAAACTTTTATAAGACATGTGTTGATATCCCTGCCGAACATTAATATTAATGGAAACTAAGTATTTGCGTTGAGAGACTTATTCAGGAGAAATTTATGACACAGCTGATAGGTTGGTGCGTAATAAATTGAACATTAAAGATGTGTTCATTAGTTATTGTTGCAAGTGGCATGGCATGATTGTGTCACGAACACCCTACTCATTCTTGAATTGACAAGCTCTTAGTATTTATATTATTAAATTTGAACCCTTTAAGAAAAAAAAAAACATGTGTTGGTTGTTGTTAGCATCCTTTGAACCCTTTACCAAAATAAAGCTCAATCACTTTGTGCATGGGTTTTCCTTCATTTGAACATGATATTCAAGGATATGTAGAGTAAAAGTTGAGTTTGGACTACCTTAAGTCGTAAGTAAACATTATAATGTCTAAATTAATAATTAGAATTAGAATTAAAAATATATAAAATAAATACATCCTATGTATAATAATGAAAAGAAATAAAGATGAGGAGGTATATTTAAAAATTTATATTCTATAAATTAAATAAATTAATAAGGGGTTATTAATGTTTTTCACAAAGTCTATCGAATTGACAAAATCAATAAGTATAGTACTGAAACCTTTGTATAATGAAAAAGTGAAACATTTTAAATGTTTCAAGGTAATCAAAAATTTTTTACATATATATATATATATATATATAGAGAGAGAGAGAGAGAGAGAGAGAGAGAGAGAGAGTGTTTAAGTCGTGATCTGTGGCACCCTCGTTATGGGAATAATATGTCATCACAAATATAATTTCATCGCATAAAAAGAGCAATGAGTGGGATTGGAACCATTGTGAAACTCATAAAGAAGCCCACCTAAGCCCTAATTAATTCCCTTAACCAAGAACCAAAAAAAAATGGCAATTAAACCAAGTCACTATGAGAGTGGGTCTCATAACGAGTTTCAATGCGTTCAAAGTATCGTAAAACTACATGACATGTGAGCAAGACAATGATGGCATACCATTATTTAACTCCTACAAGCTACAATGTGGAATTGAGTTCCTAGAATGAAGAATATAGAATTCAAAGTGCACATTTAATTAAACTTGTTTTTATCCATTTTAGTCCAACTTGACATGCTTTAAGGTTTGGGATGACTAGTGAAACAAATCTTTTAACCTAGAAAATTATTTGTTGACACAGGAAACATGGATGATGTATGGTCTAGTGGTCATCCTCCACTTAGTAAGAAAGTGGGAGGCTGACATGAGTAAACTTGATTTGAAGTGAAAACATAGTCATAACTATGGTTTGTATGGTAATGTTTAAAGAAAATCTAACATTATAAATACTAAGAATGAAGGATACATTGTCATTACAAGAAATAATATGACAACTTGTGACTTAGCAAGAGGTTGGATTCATGAGGAAGTCAAGAAAATTTAAATTTTCCATAGTGTTTATGTTAGGAGTGGAAACCAACAATGGGTCCTACTCCTAATTCGTGTGTATTATCTGATGTGCATGTAAGAAGATTTGTGACTTTTCTAGCGATACTTATTCTCCTCAGAGGGAAGGTCATGGGGCGATGTACCAATGTCTGGAAAAATATTACATAGTTAATGAAGAATTTGGCGTGGTGTGCCATTGAAAGTTTAGCTAGATTAGGAGCATAGCTTATGCACTTTGGGTTGCTTCTATACTTAAGTGTGAGTGGAAACTATACTTGAACTTAAAAAGACTATAGTGCCAAGAAATAGTTGTGGATTGTATTTAATTAATTATCTAGGTTGGTATGGTGATAATAACAACATAACACTATATTGGGTGCTTATGTCTAGTTCCACGTTCATACAAACATTCAAAATAATACTATAAATAAGCTTATGTTGTGATCCTAGAACTTGAGTTTAGAATGATAAGGAAAAAATCATGACAACATGCTTATTTATATAATAATGTGTCATGTGGCATATAGACCAGCTCCTATCGGCCAACGAATTGTTAATTCAAATCGTCTTTAATTGTTTATTTATTTTTACTTAATTATACCAAAGTAGTGGAGTTTAGGTATATCTTGTAAAGGATCAATAATATTAGTAAGAGTGATAAGTATATTAATAGATGTTAGTTAATGAAGAACATAGGTTAAAGATGAAGTCGTGTGCAAGATGTGCCCAAGATTTTGAATATGATTGAAGATCAAATATGAAGAGAGCACCAAAGAAAGGGACCGATGTGATTTGGAGAGAATTCTTTGTGAAGAAGGGGTGTCCCTTGATTTTGGAATGGAATCTTATAATAAACATATTCTTGATCTGGAAATGTTCACCAACCATCAATTCAACATGGTGCTCTTTGCATATAGAGATGCTTGTAATGTTGAATTGTTGATAGAAAGCATGAATTGCCTCCACTGTGATGAAGAGAATCCTAAGCTCGACATTTGACTTGGTCGAAATCTAATTTTAATGACTCAAAAGAAAAGTGAGATCGAGGAAAATGACCAACCAAACCATGAAGTGACAACATCACATGATGGCATATGTATTGCCACGTTAGAGTAATAAGTAAACTCAATAATGATTTTTTTTTTCTTTTAATTATGAAGATTTCTTAGGTGGGATTGTGTGTAGGAATTAATTAAATTTATATCAAACTCAATATAAGATGCACTTAAATAAAGAATAGATGATGAACTGAGGTTCTGGGTCAAATCAGTAGAATATACTTTAAATATAGGCGTCCCATATGGAACTTAGGATGAATAAATATACTTTCATTAATTTATTTACCAATGGTAATAACATAGAGTTGTGACAATGTAAGGTGTCTAGTAAATAAGGGTAGTCACAATGAACATATTATTTGACTCAATGTGTTATAAATCTAGTAAAGGTCCAGTGGGACAAGTATAGCCCAGGATCTTCTACTTGGGAGAATGTCGAGACCTTATGATGAGATTATCCCTCACTTTTTACCCCTCAGGAAAATGTTTTCTTGGGTGTATGTAATGCCACCATTTGACTTAGATAGCTGGAATTGCCTAAGGCCTAATCACCTTTAGTTTCTATTCACTGTAAAACTATTAATGATACAATTGAACTTTTAAGACATATGGACCTTTGTTAATGTCAATTCTATGAATGTTTATCATTATTTGAATTATGATGGATACTATGCAATCTATTTCTAACTTGAAAATTTTGGCATTTAAGTTGTTGGTACATGGATACTGGAGTCAGAATATGATTAAATGCATTTACATGATCATAATGCATAGATATGTATGATTTTGTGTTGTAGACTAATATGCAGGTCAATGGGATATGAAATAGCCGAAGGATAATCATAATAAAAGGTCGATGTCATGAACACTGACCAAGAAACAATATGGTATGAATCTTTGTATGAAAAATTATGTTGGCTCGAATGCATTGGTATGATATGTGGACCAATGTAGTTCTTTTTTTTTTCAGGTGGTGAAACTGCCTAAAACTGAATATACGATGACAAACTTTCCAGCAACACAGTGCCACTATATGTTCCATGGTAGGGTGTGGACCTTAGTCCTATTACGAGGGGTGGAGGCATTTCCCACCGTCTATCTTATGAAACCTGGAGTCATGGGCAGAAGGTGTTAACTCATCCTCCCCTAGATGTGTGATGATGGTTGTCAGTTTCCTGTTGGGGAAGCTTGGTGAACAAAGTTGACACTTCTGCTTACGGGTTCTATTTGGACTTAGGTCAATATAATCGATGCTCCAAGATAGTCCAGCAGAGGAAGGATGGGGATGGAATATGGAAGTAAGTTGGGGAGGAAGGATGACTAGAAGTATTTTAGAGTGTGGGGATTTCTCCTTATAGAAAAATTTCTTGATTTTTTTTTTAAATATATGTATGTGTGTGTGTGTGTGTATTTACTTGACTAGACTACAATTATCTAAGTGAATGTTGCGTATGATAAATTATTGTAATTGAGGAATTTCGTGAACATTTTAAACGATTTACTATCTTTTATGAAATGAATGGTCTTATTGATTGATTGAATGCATACAATAATTACTTTAGGTGTTATAATTATTTTCATTAGTACATGTACGAGTCCTGTATGTGCTAGCTACACATCTATGTCTTCCACATGTACACTAGTATGTGTAAGTGTTTTAAATTGATGATGTTGTTTATTTGATGTGGATGTATGAATCATGCTTCATTACCATTGTATTGTAAATTACTCTAACTTTGGGATGAAGTTTATTGAAGGGTGGGTGTATGTAACAACCCAAATTAATTAATTTTTATCATAATTTTTAAATTTGAATTTAGTTAATTATTAAAATATAGTAAATGAGTCTTTTATTATTTTATTATTAAAAAGTGGGTGAATTAATTAATGGGGGGATAAGGTTGTTGGGAAATTAATCGGGGGACAAGTTTTTTCGGAATTAATGACAGGGACGTGAGAGAGGAGGATAAGAAAAGAGGGGACGACTTGGAAGGGAGCTCATTTTTTATTTGATTTGAGAATTTCTGAAAGATGGAGGAGGAGGAGGAAATTGGAAGAATTGTTTCGGGGAACTCTCATAGGGCAATGTTGTTGCTAGTAATTTTGGGCTCAGGGGCTAGGAAACCACAAGGATTGCTATGGAGCTGGAGAGACTATTCCTATTTGTTGATGGACTACTATACTAGCGCATGATGGACACTGAGTATGGTTTCCTCTTAAGGGAATTCATTAGCCTACTCTAATAAGTCTAGATATTATATTGGTTATTGATACCAACATAGGGTAGGGGAGATATTATGGTTATGAGGATACCTATGTAGTCAATGACTCCTAGGGTTTTCTCAAGGATTGGGAATGACATGATAATTAGGTGGCTCCAGATCAAGGACGGATGAAGGCAACACTAGTGAAGAGGCATATTATGGTAGAATGTGGTAGAAATGTGTTAAATTTTTAATTAAAATAAAGTACCAAGGCAAGTGTTTCTCTTCCCTAGGCGCCTAAGGGGGAGAAAGTGCCTAATGTGGGTCCTAGTCATTTAATTTGTGAGATGCAAATTAAAAGGTGACTTTATGATTAAAGTGAGGGTGAGTGAAGAGACCAAATCTCAGTCAGCCATCTAATCTAATCTCAGCCGTTAGATTAGAAAACCCCTCACCTTCCCTCATGAGGTCGACTAGGGCAAGAGGGCGCACCCATTCTTGGGTAGTTGAAGCATTCTTGTTGAGAGAACAAGAGAGAGCAAGAGATAGGTCGAGTTGAAGAAAAGAGACAGTATTTGTTGAAGGAGAGCACGCATTCTAAGGTTGTCGTACAACATTTATTGGCACAGAAATACAGTCTTAGTAGAGTTTTGGCACAAATTTCAAGACTGTCCTTACAACATTAATTGCTGGGATAGCCATACAGTTGTACGGATTTCTGGTTCAGAAATCGAGGAGCAAAGCTACAGGAATGTCTAGATAAGTTTGTGTAAATTTCTGAAGATGAATATGTTGTAAAAGAAATATCTCAGAAGCTCATAAATAATAAAAAGTCCTCTCTCACTGGTTTTCCCCTTGTGGGTTTTTCCAGGGTCGAAGTTAGACTAAAAATCTTTGTGTCTATATTTTCTGAATTTTGCATACTACTGATATTTTTCTGAGTTGAAAACGATGTTCAGAATCCTCATGTTTCAGTTCTTAAGTTTATTTTCTGTTAAGTTTGTATATGCTGAAACAGTGCTGACACATATGCTGAAACAGTGTTGGAACATATGTTGAAACAATGCTAAAACTAGTGTTGAAATAGTGCTATAACATATGTTGAAACATTGCTGAAACTGAGTTTGGCATTTAACTTTGGCTGAAAAATCAGCGAGACTGAAACTGGGTTGGGGTCTGATTTTTTTTTACAAAATGCATGGTTTTGAGAGGAAAAAATTGGTTTGGGAGGAATGGTGCTCATGAGTATTCCCTAGTCAATAATATATCCTAATAAAAAACTTTCGACCACTATATCATTTACTATCATATCAAACCATCATGAGAGATAAATAATGTGTTCACTTGAGCTCAATTTCATTTTCTTGAATGAACTAGGGATTATTTAATATCAATACCTCAATCATACATGCTCTCTTTTTAACTTAACCCAAACACTAATTGGAATTTTTCATAAAAAATCTAATTGCATTGCATCAATTAAGTAAAAAGGTGGATAAAATAATTAATATAAATCCAAATTTTGAAAAAAAAAAGTTTAAATGAATTTATGACAATACTCTTTAATTTATTTTCTTTACATTATGTTAATTTATAATTAATGATAAACTTTCATATACAATGGTCATTGATAATCTGAAATAATAAATATATTTTCCATCTTCAATTTAAAAATCAAAGCCAGTTTTTCAACATTATAAGTTTAATGAATAAAATGTGAATGGTTAAAATTAAGGATAATTTTCATGACCTCAATAGATAAACTGGTTAGAAACACTAACATCAAAACACTTTACAATCCTAAATGAAATAGAATAGTTTTAAGAATTAGAGAAACACATTATTTATATTCATATTCATATTTATATTTATATTGTAAGATGTATTCTTTTAATTCAATTTTGATTTTGGATAATAAACATGTTCATGACCTTCTAAACCTCTAAACATCTTAAATGTGATGAAATAGAATAGTTTTAAGAATTGGAGAAACAGATTATTTATATTCATATTCATATTCTGAGATGTGTTCTTTTAATTTAATGGTGGTTTTGGATAATAAACTCAATTCTGGTTTTGGATAATAAACTTCCTTGTTTATGTCTTTCTAAACATCCTCAAATGTGATGTGAAAAAAGGCTGATTTGTTCTTCTAAAATGAAGAAGTAAATGTAAAATTGAGTAAAAAAAATGTTCTTCATTCATTCAATAACCAACAAGAAATCACCATAAATTACATAAATTATAACAAACAGTAAATGGACGTATGTAAAATTAAGTAAAGAAAATGTTCCTTTCATTCAATAACCAGCAAGAAATCACCATAAATTATAACAAACAGTAAATGGATGTTCCTTTCGTTCATTCAATAACCAGCAAGAAATCATCATAAATTATAACAAACAATAAGTGGAGTAGCCACAAAATTTGAAGGTAAGTTACTCCATTTTCTAGGGCCAACATTCACATATGTTTGACAACAAATAACTTAACAGAAACAAAACCACTTTATTTCACTAATCGCATTCAAATCTCCACGGTTGCTGCACATACGACCATGCCCTCGAAGCCTTCCTCACCATCAACATTAACTTCAATCCACTGCTGCGTTGACGGGTTAAACAGATAAGAAATGTGTTTATTAGGGAAGAAATGGGTGTCCACTCCGCTTACAAAAATCCAGTCACGCCACTGTGTAGTACAGTTAAACTGGTGAATATATTGCGGAAGAGATGCTACAGCAGTCCAAACGTTTTTCTCACCATCATACTTCATCACCTGTTGTTGTTGTGCACTAAAAGTGTACAACTCCCCGGAAGAAGAAGCAGCCGCCGCAGAATTTCTCCATAGATCTCCCATGATATTAAACATATCTTTCCACGTTCCCGCACTCGGATCGAAAATTTCTGCACTTCTGCCGAATTCGCCTCCGCTTAACACCATGAATTTACCTTCCATGAAAACACCGTGGCATCCCCAGCGGTGCGGTTGGATCATAGGAGTCAGAATTTCCCACTTGTCTTCCTCCACGTTATAAGCTTCTGCAGCCGCTAGACTGTTGGAACGCTCATTCATCCCGCCAGCGACGTAGACAAGTCCGGTGGAAGAAGAGACACAGCAAGCAAAGAAGGCTCGAGCTGTAGGCATGTCAGCTCCGCGGCTCCATCTGGCAGACTCAAAGTCATAAATGTATACCGTCCTCATCACACTCGTGTTCAACCGGTCGAATCCGCCCATGAGAACCAGCTTCCGGTTCACAGCAACGCACTGACACCATCCTGGTAATCCAGCAAAGCGGGGATCATCAATAACTGGTAGCCTTTCCAAGGTGCCCTTCACAGGGTCATGTACCGTTATTCGGAAGGCGTCACTATTTAAATGATTTTTTACATCCCTCCGTTGTTTTTGAATCAAGCATAGCAGCTGCTCGCTCGTTCCAGATATCTTTCTGTCCGCGTAGAACCTAGGGCTGCTCACCATAGCCTCCCAGCTTCTGCACACAGCTTTCAGGTTATCATGTTTATTGTAGGGAACTGTCAGCAAGCACTTTCGAACGAGATCGTCCGGAATAGTCTCCATTAGAGCTGCTTCAGACAAACCTATTTCCTGATCAAGTTTACCCAAAGATTTACCAGTCGTAAAGGTGCAAACTTGAAAATGAACGAATCTAAATGAAAATATGAAAGTGGAGTTACTATTTCCTGATCGAGTTTACCCAAAGATTTACCAGTCATAAAGGTGCAAACTTGAAACTGAACGAAGCTAAATGAAAATATGAAAGTGGAGTTAAATATATAATGTGTAGACTTGGGCATCACCCGCGGTAACCTAATTTCAAGCCGACGAGAAAGAAGTCCTTTATGTTCATTAATAAACCATATTTAAATTTTATTTATTCATACAATGAAAATATATTAATTTCTAAACTCACAACAATCCTATATCCAAGCATTTAATATAAATTTTACTCATAATATAAATTTTATTGGGGGCAATGTTTTATGCAAAATGGTCATCACTCAACATTAACACTACTCTGCTTCACTACGTAGTGGAAGGAATATTATATTTAAATTATTTAAAATTTATTTAAAAATATATTTAAATAATTCTGTTGGAGAAATGACAAATGGTTAGCTTGTTGCATTGATATTGATTGTTGGATTATCTTCAAATCACGACAAACTATTTTTTTTCACATTGAAGCTGTGGGTTTAGTGTTAGGGTACTACCCTACCCTCCCTATTTTAGGTGAGTTAGTTAATTAATGTATGAATCCATCTCCTTTAAATAAGGCTTATTAGATAATAGTCGATAGTTATTTAATGTAAATGGGTCCTCTTTGTTAAATAAGACACACTAGGTAGTTGGTACTTATTAAATATGGGACACCATGTAGTTATGATTTTGTTATTTGAGTATTTATTTAAAGAGAGAGGAGGCTAAGGAATCTTTTGTCGAGTACTATTATATTTGGAACTTTGCTTAGTGAAATATTGTCCCACCTTAAGAGGCAAGTGGACATTGTTTTCTTTCTTCTGAATATCATCAATAGAAGGGTTTAATCTACAATCTACATATTTGATCTAAATATATATGTTTAATCTCTCTCTCTCTCTCTCTGTGTGTGTATATATATATATATATATATATATATAGACTAAATATATACTCAAGCATCTTTGAATAGAATCGAGATTTGTCATTAAGTGGGTAAAAATCTTGTTGGGGGGGAATTGAAGCAAGAAATATAACTAGAATCACTTTGTTGGATACCCTTGTAAACCTTGTTGATACCCCTCCAAGTAGTACTTCATCATAAAACACTCGTATAAGGCATATCACTTCCATTTACCTTGAGAACATCAGAAGTCCCCTAGGTATAATTGAAATTGGATCTGGATAAATCAATTGAGTGTCTTGTTTCTATATTACACCAAGAACAATAGTCAGAGAGATCACTCTCTAGTACCTAGGTAGTTGGTTAGTACAACTAAGGGTATGGTGAGGCCTCCTAGCTACTCCTTAGTAAGTGCCCTAAGATATTGGGCTAAGTGATACTATTGGACCCCAAAAGTATAAAAAATAATTATAGTAACTAACTCTCCTCTATATTTCAGAACCTACAAACCCTAACATCCACAGTCATTAACCAACATAATTCCTACATCTTTGCATCAAGAAAGAAATTTGATATTTTGTCACCATAATAATAATCAATCATGAATAATAGTCCCGTAGGATTAGTACTCCAAAAAAATATTTTGGATCCTTCGAACACCATTGTGAGAGACCTATATCAAAATATTCCTTATGTTGTGTTTATTGCATGGGTATACCTCTTGATTAATTTTTTTATGTTGACTCTATACTACAATTTTAGTAGTATATCTCAAAAGACCCTTGAGCCATAGGTTATAGTGAGGTTAGTCGGGGTTAACATTTTGATAGGGTCTTATGTGGTCCCATGGTCCATACTCATAGGATGGAAACCACTATGAACCAACCCTAGTACCTCCACACTAAGCACCAACAAATTGACACCAAGGTTTCTATCATTAAGTCTTCATTCAAAGAGATTTTTGCAAAGCTTGACAACTAAGGTCAAGGGATTGTAAAAAACTTGGTATCTATATACATGTACATAATTGAGTATGAATATGCCAAATCCAAATATAAATGCAACCAAGGAGGAATATTAAACAAGCAAAGAGTAGGACATTTGAAATTCATGACATCACTTTCCAAATGTTTAGATGAACAAGTTTGATGGTTGCAAGCTCTTAGGTTGGGTTACCCAAATGGAACACTATGTATCTCTCAGTGACATTACTAATGAACTATACAAACTAAAATTGGTGGTCTTATATCTATATTTAGAACAATGGAAATAGTGGAAACAAAATAAGAAATATTATGAAGGCTACATTGCTTGGACCAAGTTTCTAAAGGTTCTTTCTGTTTGTTTTGAATGTGAAATTCACTATTTACTCCAAACATGCATCGTCATTGACTATATTATGGCCTTTGATGAATTAAAAATATACACATAAGGCCTATTCCCTTACTTTTTAAAATAATGTTTCATCAATTTTCTTAAGGAGGGTATTAAAGTACATGTCATAATGTAGCAACCAAAAAAAATGGTTGAAAGCATGTGACTGAGATAAAGAAGTTAAGATGGTGATCAATGCTCAGAAAAAATACCCTTATTCTCTACCTAAACTAACCCTTTATTTTCTACTACCCCTAGGTCCTCCACCTCTATACCATTAAGAATCCAAAAGTCGTCTCCCAAAGAGTTGGGAAAATGGAAATTCCTCAAACTTTGTTATAATTATGATGAGAGGCATTTCAAAGGGCACAAATGTAAAGGATTTTTTTTATTTCAAATGGATGTATCTCTACAAGACCACTCACAACACATTCTAGATAAATATAGTTGTTGGTGGAAATATGTAGCAAGAGTAGGCAAATTTTGATATATAAGGGTTGTGGCTTACAAGGAAAATTTTAGGGGCTAAATTTCACCAATGTGGTAATTTTTTATGTTTTTTTCCAAAAACTGATTTTTGAATTTCCATTTTTCTCTAAAATGATACACACAAATTATATAGGATAAAATAATTTTACTCTACTGAATGCCAAAATTTTATAGAAACTAAATAAAATCCTTATACATTTGAATATTTTTATAAAAATATCACCAAACATTTCATGGTTGACATTTTCAGAATTAGTAAGAGGATAAAATCATGAAGTTGGGTAACACTTTTGTGAGAATCGAGTTTCCAAAATTTCTAGTAAGATTCTTTCGACCGAACTCATAATTGTTTCGACTGAAAGAGATATCTTTTTGGATGAAATATTTTTCGCCCGAACCATTAGACATCAAATCAAAAGGTATTGGAACAATGGCTTCGATTGTCATGTACCATCTTAGCTGAACAATTTCTTTTCCGGTAAATCTTTTCGGTCGAAAGTTGTTTCGACCGAAAGAGTCGTTCAACCAAAAAAATTTCTTCGTTGAACATCTTTTCGACCGAAAGAATCTTTCAGCCGAATCTACCTTTTAGCTGGAAAAATCATTTATATATTAACCACATATCGCTCACCTCATAATTTTCCTAAACTGTAGATGTTGATAGTTGGTAGTTATTATAGGTGATAGTTGATAGTTGATAGTTTTTGTTGGCGGACGTTGGTGCTAGCAGATGAGTGTTGGTACTTGTGGGCGTATCTACAAGTAGACGTTGGTGTTGGTCGACGTAGCTACAAGCGGATGTTGTTGGTTGGTGCCGGTGTTTGTAGCTGCAAACGGTTGTTCCTGGTCCACTTATGTTGTTCTTCTTTTTTTACATTATTTTTTAGTGTTAGTTTCTTTTACTATTTAAGAAGGTTGGCAGGGTTGAATACAACCATGTCCATGTACAGGGACATGCCTGAATTCAGGCCTATCCTTGTACATGGATAAGATTGTATTTGGCCCTATCATCCTTAGGATAATGTTGACAGGGCCGAATACAGCCCTGTCCATGTACATGGATATGCTCGAATTTTTTTTTGTCCCTGTACATGGACAGGGTAGTATTCGGCCCTATCAACCTTAGGAGGTAGTTGAGTTGGTGGAATACTACCCTGTCCATGTACCAGGACATGCCTAAAATTTGGGCATGTCCCAGTACATAGACATGGCTGTATTTTTTCATGTTAACATTAGGAGTAAGGTTGACAGGGCCGAATAAAACCATGTCCATGTAGAGAGACATGCCCAAATTTGGGCATGCCCCTGTAATGGGCATGGCTCTATTTGGCCCTGTCAACCTTAGAAGGAGTTTGAAAGGGCCGAATGCAGCCCTGTCACAGTGTTCAAGCTCTTTTTTACCAATAACTTATCAGTATTCAATGGAATTAGACTAGTTAATAGATTCAACCTTTCTTATACTATGAACACTCTTATATAGGGAAATCATGTTTCCATCTTCGATCACATTTACTATAGAAACTCTAGTAACATGAAGCAAATATGGAGAGAACCAATCCCATAATGAGCTTAGATATGACATTCTTATAACTCTTTAGATTAGATCGTACTTGATAAGGATGAATACAAGGATGTATTGGTGATTACTGTTATTATAACTAAGAAGAAAGTTATATTAGTGTAATCAAACAACTGAATCTGTTAGCTGTAATCATTGTACTAGTATTAATATTACCTTACTTACAGTAAAGTCTTTCTTAGTTAATAGTAGAACACATGGACTTAGCTTATAAATAGAATATATAAGCCTTATTGAAGATCTGTATTAAGTATATATGTATAATAAGCTTCAATGGATACAATAGATTCATAATAGACAACATAGCCTTATAATGGTTAGAAGCTAGATAACATACCTTATAATTTTTAGCATAGATTCTTGCCGAAAGAACAATGAAATAAGGAAGCGAAAATAAAGCACATAGAAACTGGTAGACAAAACATTGAAATATAGAATTCACCACTCTAGGGAATTAACTAAGTATTACGTGAACCATAGAGCCCGAACTAAGTGTTACGAGAGCCTGAACCCACAAAACTATTGAAATGGCCATTTTGAAGCTAACAAATTCCACTTTGACACCCCCAATAAGTAAGATACCTCAGATGTAATATTTCGTCATTTTTTTAATCAATTGAATACTTATACAGTTAGTTTTGAAATCCTAAGGTTAGTTATGAATTGTAATGGCCTCTTTAAGAAATAAATAAATATAAAGTTTTCTTGTTTTTCATTAATTATAAAACAAAGGAAGTTAAACAACATGGCTACTTAAAATTGTTCAATTAAACTTTCATTTGTCATTGATGCTAAACCCAAGATTCATATGAATTATTGTGTACCCCTTAACTAACCAATTTGATCACAATTCTCAAACTCTCTCCTTTAATCATGTAATCAGATGCCTTGTTGATATCTTCAAAAGAAACCTCATGTGTAATAAATTTATACAATTCAAGCTCCTGCATGTTTAACAATCAAGGAAGGATAGATTAAAATCCTAATTACAACTAAAAATAATATATTTTTCTGTTCATGGTACAAACAAATAAATAGGAAATATAATCATATAATATTAATTATGGTTATGGATTGACTAAGTAATTTTTATTGAGAAATCTATGTAAATAAATGAAATAATCATTGAAGAACAATGAACATTCATATGCTTAAGTGTAGAACGATAAATGATGGAGTGTAATTCTAAGACACTCTGTTATGTAAGATCACCTAATCAAAACCAAAGGAGGTTGACAGGGTCAAATACGACCATGTCTATGTACAGGGATAGGCCCGAATTCGGGCCTGACCCTATACATGGACAAGGTCATATTCAACCATGTCAACCTCCTTTCTAAGTTCATCGGTTCATTGCCAGTGTTGAATACAAAATTCAAAAATCCATTTAGCCTTAGAAATTAGTTAGTGTAGCAATGATTCATTGTTCAACTTAATACTTATATAGTCAGTTTGGAAACCCTAAGGTTAGTTATGAATTGTAATGCCCTCTTTAAGCATAACTATGCATTAAATTTATTTCTAACTATATAAATTCAACAATAAATTTGTACATGAAATTTATTTCTAGATGTATAAAATCATCTTTAAATTTATTTCTAGGTAATTAGTTTAGTTTTTTTTGCATTTTTTTTTTTAGTTTTGATTTGTTTTACAATTTTAGAAGATTGACAGGGCCACATATGACCCTGTCCATGTATAGGGACATGCCTGAATTCGGGCATGTCCCTGTACATGGACAGGGCTGTACTAGACCCTGTCAACGTTTATGAGGAGGTTGACAGGGCCGAATACAACCCTGTCCATGTACAGGGACAAGCCCAAACTCGTCCCTCTCAACCTCCTCATAACATTGACAGGGCCGAATACAACCCTATCCAATAGGGATAGGCCTGAATTCAGGCTAGTCCTTATACATGGACAAGGTCGTATTCGTCCCTGTCAACCATATAAGGAGGTTGACATGGCTAAATATGACCATGTCCATGTACAGAGACAGGCCTTAATTCGGGCTTGTCCCTGTACATGGACAGGGTTGTATTCGACCATGTCTACCTTAGGAGGAGGTTGACAGACCCGAATAAGGCCATGTGATTGTAAAAATAGTCCTTGTTCAATTGAATACTTATACATTACATTTGGAAATCCTAAGGTTAGTTAAGAATTACAATGGACTCTTTAAGCATAAATGTACATTAAAATTGTTTCTAACTGTATAAATTCAACAGTCAAACTGTACATTAAATTTATTCCTAATTGTATAAATTCAACATTAAATTTATGTCAAGGTAATTTCTTTAGTTTGTTTTATATTTTTTTATTTTTTTTCGTTTGTTTTACAGTTTTTGAAGGTTGACGGTTGACAAGGTCGAATACGAACTCGCCCATGTACAGGTATAGGCTTGAATTTGGGCATGTTCATGTACATGGACAAGGTCGTCTTCAATGTGATCAACATCCTTTCTAAGTTCATGGGTTAATTGCCAATCTTGAATATAAAATTCAAAAATCCATTTAGGCTTTGTAATCAATGTATTATGTATTACTCGCTAAAGCAATGTGATAATTATTAAGAAACCCATTCTCTAAAAGGAGGGCACACATTTAGTGTGAGTATCATAGGCTAAAGCAATGAGAAAATTGTAGGAGTTACATACATAGATAATTTGAGACTATATTTAATATAAGTAGAAAACATGCTCATGGTCCTTTAAATAAGTTCCAAACAAGGTAGGAAAAAATGTATATTTAGGAGAATTATCATGCTCGTTTAAATAAGTCCCAAACAAAGTAGGAAAAAATGCAGATTTAAGAGATTGTTCATACTCTTTTAAATAAGTTTCAAACACGGTAGGAAAAATTGTAGATTAAGGAATTACTTCATTTGTTTTCATATTTTATTTCTATGGTAGAATTAGGTTTTGTCCCATTGCATGGACAGGGCTGAATTTGATTATGTTCATGCACAAGGACATGCCCGAATAAGGGCATGTCCCTATGCATGGACATGGCTGAATTCGACCCTATCCATGCACAGGGACAAGCTCTTATTCAGCCATATCCTTGCATAGGGAAAACCTCTAATTCAACCATTTCCATGCACAGGAACATGCCCTAATTCAAGTTTGTCTCTGTGCATGGACAAGGCTGAACAAGGCCAAATTCATCCCTTTCCATGCACAACAACATTCTCGAATTTGGGCATGTCCCTATGCATGTACAAGGATGAGTTTGGCCCTATCCATGCATAGGGATAGGCCTGAATTTGGGTTTTTCCTTGTAAATGGATAGGGAATAATTATTCCCTTTCCATGTATAGGGACATGAAAGCTTTTCATAGTGATCTAGTACCCTCAATTTTGTACATACACCAGATTAAATTAAATCGAATGGATGCTAGAAATTGAAATTTAGATTTATGTTTGTAATTTTGTCAATTTCCAACACTCAATTACTTTAGAAATTAATTTAGTGTAGAAATTTTCATTTCTATATTTGTTTTGAGTGTAAAAAATGTCATTTTCCATTCCAAGTAAACTCATTTGCTTAGTTTTTCTATACTTTGGAAATTGCTTTTAGTTTTTTTTTTACAATTTATGAATTGATATCACTGAGTATAAGTCAAAATTTTACATTTCTAGATGAAGTTTGAGTCTGAAAAACAAATTTCCTGATCTTAATTTCAACTCATTTCATAAACATGTTGCATTCTATTAAAAAAATATATTGAATTCCTTTATAAATTTCTGCATTTTTCACTCATATTTGATGCAAAAAATTTATATTTCACATTATATTTGTGTATTTAAATTTGAATTCCATACTTTACTTTTTCTTAAAATTCATTCTTTCTTTGCAAATATGAACGTAACTTTCTTCACACATCACATAAATTAAAATATGAAAACTATGATTAGTGTGGGTTTTTGGTTTATTTTGTTTCTTGGTTAAGTATCAACTTGAGATACTGTGAGACCCTTTTCTCTCTCGTGATGGTCCATAAGACCTAGGAGTAGTTAAGAAATGCATGATCACATTATTGATCTTCCTTGTATGTGGGGATGATAAAATATTATAAGTAAATATCATGAGAATCATGTGGACATTCTCACATTAAAGAAGAACTTAATTGTTGACTTAATCATCAAATCACCCTTGCTTGAGTTACGCCCCCCTTAATTGTTGTGTGGGTTTTTGGTCTTGTTCTTTTCTTTTACCTAAAGAAAGTTATCCGCCTTGACTTTGGAACAATTTAATTGTTTACTTTTTCATGAAACCTCTCGTTCTTGAGTTATGCCCCCTTTAATTGTTGTGTGTGTTTTTGGATTTGTTCTTTGCTTCTTACTAAGGAAAGTTACCCACCTTGAATTTGGATCCCCTCTCTTGACTTGTTTTTTTCTTGTTGATTTTTATGATTTAACAATTAATATTTTATGTTATAAAATATTATTTGTTTAAATTATTTAATTATTTAATTGAGTGGCTACAACCCCTCTAGGATAGTTCTTCTTGGTGTATTAAGACATTGTGGTCTAACCTATCCAACCTCTTGTTCTTTGTAACCCCTAAGGGTATTTTCCATCTTGTTGCAGATCTCTTCTTGGTTGTTCTTTGGGGATTATGGTTCTCCTTGCTTGTACCATCCCGCTCTTACACGCAATGAGCGAACTTGTTCCTTGACGAAACTTACTTGCAAGTAATCTAGATTATTATACTATTGGGCATTGAATTATGATTATGAGGAAATATGGATATGATGACATGTTATTTTTTTGTAATGACATAATCAGGTGTTATTGACTCGGTTCTCCTGAGTGTACAAGACTTTGGACCTCGAGGATGCAAAGGCATCGATGAAACCCCTTAGACTCTGGATTGAGTCAGGGAGTGGACTATTGGGCTTGATTGTTGTAGATATGACATGTGTACATCAGATTATATGTTTTGATGATTGATTATTTTGCTAACATGATTCATTGATGATGCACATTGATGATAGCTTGCCGACCACACTCACATGTGTAGTAGAAGGGTCACGCAAGACAACTAGAGACTTTGAGGGAGAGGTGTGGACAATATCTCTACCACAACGTACTAGCACTCTCAATGTGGCTCGAACTGTAGCTTAATGATTACCTAGTTCGAGAAGACCCACAATTTTGTGAGGGCAGACTAGGACAATTGCTCACGATGATTTTAAGGGGCGCACAATAAGTTAGGGACCTTATTCCTCAGAGGCCCTTAGTCTTCTACAAGATCAACTAGCGGAGTATTGACTCTAGGGGTTTTTGATGTCTACCAAGTCAGTCAAGAGGTGAGTAGCACCCTTGGAGCACGTAGTGCGTCTTGAAGGGCACGTCGCGCACAGAAAACAAAAAAAGGTGAGTGGCACCCTTCGAGCACCTACTTTGTCCATAAGGGCATGCCACGATTTCAATGGGTAAGTGAATAAACCTAGTCCACCTTAAAATGAATGATGTGATAAGTAAGATTTAAAAACAATTTCCCTAAAAAAAATGTCACCCGACCTACAAAATTAAAATCTAGGTCTAAGTGATAGTTGTGGTAAAAAAAAGATAATAATAATCATAATTAAACAAGTGATGAGAAGGGGGTAATAAATTCAATTGATTTATTAAAATCAAATTACTTTGGGGGATTAGTTTCTTTAAAAAAGGAAATGATTGTTTTTATACATATGTTAATTATATTTTTTTTGTTTTTCTACACTTGCTAATTTGAGTTTTAGATAAAAAGGGAAAAGAGAGGAACTTAAAAGAAATAGGAAACTAAGTGAAAAAGGGGAAACATAAAGAAAAAGGGAGACGTAAGGAAAAAGTTGAATGACTAACTTAATTAGGAATCTTGCATTTAAGAAATTTCTAATTATGAACTCAACTAAGAATTTAGTAAAGGCCTAATATAGGGACACCAAAGACATCAAGGAATATGGGGACACCAAGGAGTGATTTTAGGAATGTTTTTAGGTGGGTGAGGGAAATAAGAGTAATTAATTTCTAGTGCAACTAGGGGGATGGCTGACATGTGTATGGGGGAGGTTTTTCTGAGTTGAATTAATGAAAAATAAATTAAATGGGAATTTGGGAAAAAAATCACTTAGAAGCTCTATAAAAAGGATGGAGGAGGAAGAGTAAAATGGGGGATATTTTATGTGTAATGTTACACTACAAAATTTTTGTCTTGAATGAATTATCTTTTGGGAGTTGGGATACCCAGATCATGTAATGAGTGGTAGCTCAACCTTGCGAGGAGAGCTGGAAGCTAGTTGTTCTCTGGTATAGTTTGTGTGGCCCCTTTGAGGTTCTGGGGGCTCAGGGGGAAGAAGAGTACCCATAGCGTTGGCTGGGAGGTACTGGTGAAGTTACATCGGTCAACAAGTGGGACCTAGATGGAGCGTGCACAAGAAAATGACTCGGAGCTATCACCATTGGCTACTGTATGCATGCATTTATTTGAATGGTAGATTATTGCTTTTCTTGTTCTTTCATTACTATACTTCTATTGCGTAAAGAAATGTGATTTACTCAGTGTTTTAAATCGAGAAATTAAAGTCATCACAGCTTTATGCTCGCTTCTTTTGAATTGATTTCTTTGGAAACCCTATCCCTGATTACTATGATTGTTCTGCTTTGTTTTATTGTTTATTATGAAGATATTGTGATTTATCTTTCATACTTATCCCTAGATTATGAGTCCATGCCTGAGCAGTCAGCTAGGAGCTGAATTGACGATCATCACTTCGATGTTAATCAACCTATAGATTCTAATTCCCTACTTTTCCGTGCATGGATGATGAGTGAAGGATAATGTTTTCCCATCCCTCTACCCTTACTTATCTCAGTGTTGACTAATTCATGGTTGAACGATTGTTTTTGTGCTTTATTGTGATTGATTTCCTCTAGATTTGGATGGTAAAACTCTATGTTTTAATTGATGAATCCCAGTGCCTTGATCGATAAATCTCAGTGTTTTAATATGTTAATGTCTGTGCTTATTTATATTGTGTCTATGATTGAATATTTGTTGACAACGTCTAATTTATATATTCATTGTGATTATACATGTTGTTTGGACTGCAATTTTGTGTTTGTTTTTACTGCCTCCGATGCCCTTCTGTGTTGTGTTTTGATGGCTTTTTCTTCACCATTTTGTGCTTCTTTCCCCCCCCCCCC
>JZKD02S2407611.1:293615-343964 GCA_000966675.3 Picea glauca
CCCCCCCCCCCCAAAAAAAAAAAAAAAAACGTGGTTTGGATGCTGCATTTTAATAGAACCTTACCAGCGATACGTTAACATTTACCAACGATTACATATCTAATCATTTGCACAAGGATTTCATTTATTTTTCACAATGATTTCATTAAAATGTGATAGAGATAGCGTTTTTATTCCCTGCATTTTTGGGTAGGGATTTGGTTGTTGTATTTCAAAGTGTTTATTCTATAGATGACAACTTATTATTATTTATGTGTGCCAACGATTTTAGACATAGTAGACTGAAAATTTACACCTTATCAATCTGTTAATTTACCATTCCTGGACTGCGAACTATTACATTTATTAAACCAACGATTTTACATTTATTACGACAACCATTGTAATAACAACAACATTCCGGACAACAAACTAATATTGTCGATAGAAAATCTATTGAAAATGAAATTAGATGTATGGTGCATTGATACCACGCATTTAATAAATGATATCAATAAGATTGACTGCATTTTTTTTACCCTGAGAATGATTGTGTTTTTACCATTCGCCCTTTACCCATTTTTATTTTTCCAATTCGGTATTGCCAAATTCGTTTTACCATTCTCCTTTCACCCATTTCATTTTTCTAATTCAGTATTGCCAACTTTGTTATACCAAATTCCCCCTTTACCCATTTTGTTTTCACAATTTGGTATTGCCAAATTCATTTTACCATTCGTCCTTTACCCATTTTGTTTTCCCTATTAATTTTTGCCAAATTCGTTTTACCATTCTCCCTCTATCCAATTCGTTTTTCCAACTTAGTTTTGTTGAATTTGTTTTACCATTTTTCCTTTACCCAATTCGTTTTTCCAACTCGGTTTTGCAAAATTCGTTTCTCCATTATCCCTTTACCCAATTCATTTTTCCAATCCGTTTTTGCCCGATTCATTTTACCCAGAAATGTGATTAGACAACTTTGAATTTGTATCTTAATATTAGACAGACAACGTTGAATATACATATCTAATAGACAAAGGTTATTTGCTTGTTGTTGTGTATGACAACGAGTTACACCTAGATGAATAGAAAATTTATATATCTGTGTTTTATTTTTATAACAATAATTAATACCTGAATTATTATATCTCAGCCATTATATATCTGATTTACCATGTATCTGGATTATATATATACGTTTTTGTGACAACGATTGTATATCGACATTATTACATAACCGAGTCACCATGTATCAACCATTATATATTTGCATTATCATATGACAACAATTAATATTGTGGATTGCCACATCATGATAGTGTTTAATATACTTGACAACTTACACGTATTGACCATGTTTTTAATATTTGATGATAGCCAATATAGTTTGAAAACAAATTTAAATAATTTAACGAATGCATTATATCCCTGTATATATCCCTTGCGATATTATAATTTCCATATATTGTGACATTGTTTATGTGTTCTACAACATTTTTATATTGATATTGATATGTTAGAAATCCCTTCATATGATGACAACAATGATCTAGTAGACAACAATCATATATAATGTTTTAGTTTAAAAGATAACATTTTCAGTTAAAAAAAAAGCGAGGGGGGGTTATATTGTTTTAAAAGGCACGTTTCTTATTTGTTTTAGTTGAAAGATAACGAATTCCTCCTTAGGAAATTACTCATCCGATATTGGAGTTGGAAAACAATTACACTAAGTTAATTGTTTTTATAATGATTATTTTAAGGTGTACATAGTGAT
Organism: Picea glauca; assembly: GCA_000966675.3. NCBI lineage: Eukaryota > Viridiplantae > Streptophyta > Pinopsida > Pinales > Pinaceae > Picea > Picea glauca. The sequence continues at coordinate 295,372 of JZKD02S2407611.1, forward strand.
GTATGTTGCAATAGAATACGTTACGCAAATAATTTAATGTGTTGTATGAATGTTATAGTCATCAGTTTCCTTGCGTCTTGTTGACCTTTCGATTGGGTGATAGGGTTAGTTGGCATGTGTTCATTTAGTTAATTCAGTCTCCTAGCGTTTTAAACTTTCTTGGATTATTGGTCTATATGTGTCGTGTTGCACCTTGGTTACTGTCATTCCTATCGTCTAGTGACGACGTGATTTCTGATGAGGGGATCATCACCCACCCCAAAGGACAGAGGCGAATGATAACCTGGTCAGAGTCTGTGCTTCCTGATGTGGGCATTGTTCATTTAATTGATGTTAGCACTTGGTTGTAACTCCTTAACATGTTTTGGTTTTGCATGTCGTAGAGGTTTCTTATTACTATTCGTCAAGGTTGTTGTGTCAGGATTGTGGATGTTGTACTTTAGGTTGTAGGCGTTGTCTTATTTGTGTCGAACGGGTAATCATTTCCATCTGTCTTGATTTCCACATGTTTCGCACAGTTCCTCCTTGTGTTAATGTGTTGAGTTGTTGTTGTCAGTTGCATGATCTGTGGACATGGTGTCCCTCGTTAAGTTGTGTGGTTTAACTGTTGTCATTTTTGCCTTCCCGAATAAGAACAAAAAAAAAAATTTCACTTTTTTCTTCACTTGTAGTTGTAACGATTGAGGTCGTTACATTGCTAGTGTCTCCCTCCTCATTTTTTTGTTCATGTCTTCCTCCTCATCTCCTTGCTAATGCCACCCTGTGTATGTTGTTGTTCTCTTCTATTGTTGGTGCCACCTATGTATGTTGTTGGTTAGTTTATTGATATTTTACCCCAAAATTTATTATTGGTAATTTGTTCCAAGTGTCATGATGAGATATTTCCTGAGGGTTTGATCAATTATCCCTTGATATTTTTTTGAGCATATATCTAAGATATCTAACAGGATATCAACAACATATCATGTAATATTGTTTTTTGTTTTAGTTTTGAGTAAATGTCTTGTTAGTGATTTTTTTTAGGCTTACTATATTATGGATCATAACTTTTAAGGTCTTGTTGATTGTAATATAAAAGTAACCCATGTTTATAAATTAAAATAAATATTTATTTTTTAGTTAGCTATATTTTTTTCCCTTAAATTTTGACATCTTATATATAGATTATCTTAAAAATTATCTTCTACTATTTACACAGATATATATGATCTTATACTTGTCACATTTATTTTATATTTGAATATTTTCATGTTCGTTATATATAGCATCATAGTAAAAGATATTGTTTTTCAAGTTTTTCGATATATGTATGTGATGCTTTGAAGTTGTTATAAATGCTTAAATGCTTGTGTTATAAATTTAATATTTCCATTTAATGTTTCTATAACTTATGAACTTTCATATTCATGAATTTTCAAAGGATAGATATCGAGGTGAGATGTCCATACAAGATTCTCCAAACATTCCCCGCAAACACTCTAGGCTATCCCATGAAGGAAGAAGAGGAACCTCTTATTCGACTGAGACTCCGAGTGAACGACAATAATCTAGTTAGAGGAGAAAAATATCAAATTAGTCTCTGAATAGATCATCTCAAGAATGTGCTCAAAATAGTGCTATGGATGCAACCTTCTTAGATAGGTTGCACATTAATACTACAACACCGAAGAATGTAGGGAATATATCATGATAAGAAAATATGTTTGGTAACTTTAATTGATTTTGTATTTTTGTGTAATTATGTTTATGTTTAATATATATATATATATATGTGTGTGTGTGTGTGTGTGTGTGTGTGTGTGTGTGTGTGTTATATATGTTTTATATATGTGTGTGTGTGTTTTATATATGCGTTTTTTTTTCTTATGTTAAATTTTGATGTTGTAAATGTTGTAATTATTTTCAAATCTGTATGTGTAAACAACTAGTTTAATGTGAGAAAAGATAATAAAAGAGAGTGAGTATCATGCATATTCTAATGTTGGTGAAGATGGTGAAGGTGGATTTAGAAGGCATTATCAAGAAAAACAATTATTACACGTGTATGTCCACCTATCCTTTGGATGTTGGTGATGAGCTTCCTTGGCAAGAAATAACTGAAGCAATAACCCTCTAGTGATGCTCAAGTGTTAAAATAAGGTTGGAAAATGATTTGAAGAGCTTGAATCTCCCTTAGCAGAGTAAATAGAGATTGAAGATTTTTTTGCATTCATTGCAAAAATTTATGGATGCATATTAAAAGATAGGGCCATTGACTAACAGTTTTATTGATTTGATGAGGAGACAAAAGTTAGAGGTGATGGGATTTGATAAATTGGACATAGTCAAAAGTAGAGTTTCAAAAGAAAATTCAATTTCTATGTTCAATTTCAAAGATTGGCCAAAGAAAAATATGTTGAAGGTACAATATTTTAAGCACCCCAACATAGAAGGATATCTTTATAATAGATTTTTGACAGTATATGAGAAGTTGTTGTCAAATGATGAGATTCCACATTACTTTGTTAGAAACGTTTATACATATTTTCTCATGGAAATGCACCCTGATTATACTATCCTACCGTCCAATTATAATGGGGTTGGTAAAGGATGGACATATGATAAAAAATGGGCATATCGAAATGAAACATTTTATAGGCCTCCACGACCTTTAGTATTTCATCCAACATGGGCATTTGCCTCACATTCAAAATTGTGATATACATCATAGGTTGGAAAAGAGGCTAGGAATGCAATCGGAGAAAAAATGGAATTGATTTTTTATGGTGTTGATGTTGGTTTGAACCGACAGAGAGGGGAAGCCAATTCTTGAGCCAATTTTATTTATAAAACAAATGAGGAGTTAAATACGATGTCAGTAGAAGATCTTAAGGAGGATGCAAAATTTTTCTGTAATGGATGGAAGGAGGTCATTCAAAATGATGAACTGAACATTGGATTTGTGTGTGTTAGAGTTAGTAATTTTTTTTTGCATTTGAGTATAGTTTACTTCTAGTTCTAGATATAGATACATATCATTGTATCTTTAGAAATAATTGAGTTGTTATTGTCATCAATTACAATTTGGACATATGTTAAATGAATCTCCAGTAAATAGGGGACGATTCCACGAGTTTAAATTTGGATGGGTTGAATCGGGTACGTTTTTTATAATATCCATATATGAGCACTTTAGTTGTCCAATCTCCAATATTTTGAATAAGATCAACAATATGAAATTTATGTTTTTGTATAAATGTGAACACATTGAATCCTAGATTTAGTTCTTAGTTGTGTTGTTCATAGATCCCTATTCCATTACCTACTACTTGGGCAAGCTTGTCCCAATTCTCATTGGGAGATTTTGAATAGGGTGGGAGTTCACAGGTATCATTCCATGTTGAAAACAAATTTAGTTATATATGAAAATTGCATTGTCTTTTAAATTATTAATTTTAAATAAATTAATGTGTTAAAATTTAAAACTACAATTCAATGTGTTCAGATCATTTAAATTTAATTTTCAAATGTACAAATTTGAAATGTGTTATATAGGGAAATGTGGAGAAGAGAGTTCCTAACATTGTGCTTGAACAAAATTTGGAGAAGGGAGTGCAGGAGATTGGGACCGAGGAGGATGCATCCATACCTGGGAAAGATGCATCTATTCATGATGATTTTTAAATGTACCTTCGTTTCACATTAATGAGTTTTAATTTGATTTTTTGTTGGGCCTTTTATATATAAGTTTTCAAACTTATTTTGTTGAATATCCTTATATTTTTTACTTTTTTCAAATTTTTGTTTAATCAACTTTTTACTTTAGGCTTTCCTATTCATAGGGTTACTTGAAACTAGTGTCTATATATCTTTTCAACGCTTTGATCAATTATTTTAAAATATATAGAACTCCTATATAAGCTTATTTTCATCTAAAATGGTACATTCAATCTTATTTATGTTTAGAACATGATGATCTTCCTCGTATGTTGGGATGATAAAAACTTATAAGTAAATATCATGACAATGATGTGGACATTCTGCCATTAAAGAAGAACTTAATTGTTGATTTTGTATTGAAATCACCCTTGATTGAGTTATGCCCCCCTTAATTGTTCTGTGTCTTTTTGGTCTTGTTCTTTGCTTTTACCTAAAGAAAGTTAATTGCATTGACTTTAGAAGAATTTAATTGTTGAATTTTTCTTGAAAACACCCATGCTTGAGTTATGCCCCATTTCATTGTTGTGTGGGTTTTTGGTTTTATTCTTTGCTTCTTCCTAAATAAAGTTAGTTGCCTTGACTTTGGATCCCCTCTTTTGACTTGTTTTTTTCTTGTTGAATTTCATGATTTAACAATTAATATTTTATGTTATAAAATATTATTTGTTTAAATTATTTAATTATTTGATTGAGTCTCTACAACCCCTCTAGGATAGTTATTCTTTGTGTATTAAGCCATTGTGGCCTAGCCTATCCAACTTCTTGTTGTCGCTGACCCCTAAGGGTATTTTCCATCTTGTTGTAGATCTCTTCTTAGTTTTTGTTTGGGTATTCTAGTTCTCCTTGCTGGTGTCTCCCTCCTCATTTTTTTTTTTGGTGTCACCCTCCTCATCTCCTTTCTAATGCCACCATTTGTATGTTGTTGTTATCTTCTATTGTTGGTGCAACATGTGTACGTTGTTGGTAAGTCTATTGATATTTTATCCTAAAAGTTCTTCTTAGCAATTTGTTCCAAGTGGCATGATGAGATCTTCTCTTAGGGTTTGATCAATTATCCCTTGAGTATTTTTCTGAGAATATATATAAGATATATAATAGGATATTGACAACATATCATGTAATATTGTTTATTGTTTTAGTTTTAAGAAAATGTTCCGTGAGTGATTATTTTTAGGATTACTAGATTATGGATCAAAAGTTTTAACGTATTGTTGACTGTAATATAAAAGTAACTAATGTTTAGAAATTAAAATAAATATTTCTTTTTTAGTTAACTATAATTTTTTCCCTCGAATTTTAACATGTTACACATAGATTATCTTAAAAATTACCTTCTACTATTTATACATATATAGATGATCTTCTACCTGTCACATTTATTTTATATTTAAATATTTTCATGTTCATTATATATAGAATCATAGTAAAAAATATAGTTGTTATTGTTTTTTCAATATATGTATGTGATGCTTTGAAGTTGTTATAAATGCTTAAATGCTTTTGTTATAAATTTAATATTTCCATTTAATGTTTCTATAACTTATGAACTTTCATATTCATAAATTTTTAAAGCATAGATATCGAGGCGAGATGTCGATACATGAGTCTCTAAACATTCCTCACAAATGCTCTAGGATATCCCATGAAGGAAGAAGAGGAATCCCTTTGTTGACTAAGACTCTGAGTTACTGACGACAATCTAGTTAGAGGAGGAGATTACCAAATGAGTCTGTGAATAGATCATCTCAAAAATGTGCTCAAAGTGGTGCTACGGATATAACCTTCTCAGATAGGTTTCACATTAATACTCCAACACCAAAGAATTAAGGAATATATCAGGACAAGAAAATATGTCTCGTAATTTTCTTTGATTTTGTATTTTCATGTATTTATGTTTATGTTTAATATATATATATATAATATATATATATATATATATATATGTTTTATATTACTTTTTTTTTCTTATGTTAGATTATGTTGTTATTAAATGTTGTAATTACTTTCAAATGTGTATGTGTAGACAATGAGTTTTATGCGAGGGAAGATAAAGAAAGAGAGAGTGGATATCATGAATATTCTAATGTTGGTGAAGAGGGTGAAGGTGGATTTAGGAGGGGTTATCAAGAAACAAAAGATTAAATGCCTACATCCACCTATCCTTATGATGTTGGTGATAAGCTTCATTGGGAAGGGATTATTGAAGAAATGACCCTCGATCGATGCTTAGGTGTTAAAAGAAGGTTGGAAAACGATTTGAAGAGCTTGAATCTCCATCGGGAGAGTAAACAAAGCTTGGAGATTGTTTTTCATTCATTGAAAAAATTTATGGATACATATCAAAATATCAGACCAAGGACTAACAGTTTTATCGATTTGATGAGGAGACAAAAGTCAAAGGTGATGGGCCCTGATAAATTAGACGTAGTAAAGATTAGAGTTTCAAAATAAAATTCAATATCTATGTTCAATTTCAAAGATGGACCAAAGAAAAAGATGTTGAAGGTACACTATTTTAAGCACCCCAACATAGCATGACATATTTATAATAGATTTTTGACAGCATATGGGAAGCTGTCATGGAATGATGAGGTTCCATATTACTTTGTTAGACACTTTTATGTATAGTTTTTAATGGACATGCACCCTGATTATACTAGTGTACCGTGCAATTATTATGCAGTTGGTAAAGGACGGACATATGATTGAAAATCGACATATCGAAATGAAACATTGCAGAGGCCTCCATGACCTTTAGTATCTCGTCCGATGGGGGAATTTTCCTAACATTGAGAGTTTCCATCTACATCAAAGGTTGGAAAATAGGCAAGAAATGGAATGGGGGGAATTTGAAATCGATTTTTTATGGCATTGATGTTTGTTTGAACCATCAGAGAGTGGAAGCCAATTCTCGAGCCAATTTTGTTTATAAAATAGATGAGGAGTTAGATACCATGTTAGTAGAAGATCTTAAGGAGTATGGAAAAAATTTTCAAAATGGATGGAATGAGGTCATTCTGAATGATGATCGAAACATTGGATTGGTATGTGTTATATTTAGTAAATTCTTTATGTATTTGCGGATAGTTGACTTCTAGTTCTAGATTTAGATATATATCATTGTATATTTAGAAATAATTGAGTTGTTATTGTCATCGATTGCAGTTTGGACATATGTTAAATGAATCTCCATTGAGTTTAAATTTGGATGGGTTGAATCATGTATGTTTTTTATAATATCCACATATGAGCACTTTAGTTTTCCAATCTCAAATATTTTGAATAATATCAACAATATGAAATTTATGTTTTTGTATAAATGTGAACACATTGAATCCTAGATTTAAATCTTAGTTGTGTTATTCACAACTCCCTATTCAAACTCCTACCATATGGGAAGGCTTGTCCGAATTGTCATTGAGAGACTTTGAAGAGGGTGGGAGTTTACAGGTATCATTGCATGTTGAAAACAATTTTTGTTATATATGAAAATTGCTATGTCATTTAAATTATTAATTTAGAATAAATTAATCTCTTAAAATTTAAAACTACACTTTAATGTGTTAAAAAAATTTAAATTTAATTTTTAAATGTACAAATTTGAAATGTGTTATATAGATAAATGTGGAGAAGAGAGCTCCTAAGAGTGTTCTTGAACATAATGTGGAGAAGGGAGTGCAAGAGATTGGGATTGAGAAGGATGCCTTCATACCTGAGAAGGATGTGTTTATTCATGATGATTCTTAAATGTATGTTCATTGTGCATTAGTGAGTTTTAATTTTCTTTTATGTTGGGTCTTTTATGTATAAGTTTTCAAGCTTATTTTTGTTGAATATGCTTATATTTTTTATTTTTTTCAAATTTTTGTTTAATCAACTTTTTAGTTTAGCCTTTCATATTCATATAGTTACTTGAAACTAGTGTCTATATATCGTTTCAACTCTTTGATCAATTATTTTGAAATATATAGAACTTCTATATAATGTTATCATTGGCTAAAATGGTACACTCAATCTTATCTATATTTAGATCATTATGAAGAACTAATTTTGAACTTGAACATTTGATTATTTGATAACATACTCTATCCCACATCAGAAAATGGGAAGTTTTTGAATTTTCCTGGATTGCATTCCTTTCCTTCTTGTCCAAGAATGGCGTAGTATGGAGATTTGTGTTTTCTGCATACAACAAAGTGAATTCCTTATTGGGGTACTTTCAAAGTCTTAACTAATTTCTTACTAACCAAAAAAAACAACATTCAAGTAGATTTACAAATTATAAGGAACCTCCTCGTTATGACTATAAACCTCCTATAACAAGTAAAAGTTTTTTTTTATTTTTTACATGTGTGTGCACTGTGTACAAGAGTAAAAACACATTCGACTCTGCATCGCCACCTGAAAACGAACACGACACATGAAACGACGAACACAACATGATGACCTAAGATGCACACCAAGTATCTGCATGCAATGAACAACAATCAATCGAAAATTAAATAAGACTGACTACCCGCCCGTCCAACCCTGCAATGGTTAGGACCTCTAGGACACATAAGAAACGGCCAAGCCCAGGTTTCCATCGATTTTGACCATTTAAGGTCTCAGGGATGGCGACTGTTCTGAGGAACAAGGAGGTGTCTACATCCCACTAACACAATCCAGACCAAAACTAAATATGCTAAAACAACAAACATCAATGACGATCACTCTGTGGTAAAGTTCTATGAATCAACATACATCACAATAATTCCACAGTGCAAGAGAATTTAGTTACTAAATCCATCATGTAGCGACATAAGTGTGTGTGCAATGAAATCAACCTTATTTTAATTCCAAATGCAAAGGTAGTCATCTACTTTACTTCAAGGCACCATCTAAATCAACATTAAATAGAATCAATTAAGCCAGTTGGAACTTCGCCAAGGTTGGAAACATAAGTAACATCAATTGTAAGCTAACTAGAATGACTAAAATTATAAATAAGACATTTAGCAATGGACACTAAATGCAACTAGTTCTATCAAGGTGAAAATGCAACCCAACTTTAAGCCAACATTTCTTCCAACTAGCATTTTGTTTTGATGACAAAAGCATCCATTTCAACTAGAATGCTACCATTAAATAAACAAAGAAGCAATATCAAGGCCCTCATCACCGACAATTAGTACTGCATTTAAGGAAATGGCGAATAACAAATAATCGGGTAGTCATCGTAAAGCAAGTGACAGGGCATAAGATGAAGGTGCAAATGAATTAGGCCTTTAATAATTTTCACTGTTGGGTAAGAGTAAAAGTGAGGACTTCGGGCTAGGGCTAAACTGAGGCAACTATATACCACTTGCATTTAAAATCACATAAGTCTTATCCACAATTAAATTTTGCGTCGATGAAGTTGGAATTGTTCTGTCAAAACTTTAAATCCCATGTCAATTTTTATAAAGAGCATAAATTCTTTACCATTGCATTTATCCCAGCAATAATCAAACATTTGCAGCATCAAGGAAATCGATGTATAAAGACTACCCTTCTTAATCATTGGAGAACCACTTTATTTATATCCATTCAATAATTAGAAAACCAACAACTACTAATATATTGGTAATTCAATCGATGGCAAGAAAATATCAATAAATTCGCCCCCAAAAATTTAAAAATATGATCCACTACTGTCCAGATCGTCAATGAAAAATTTTTGCTGTCAAAAAAAGTGAGGAAAGGAAAAACATGGGTACAGGCCACAGTTTTGAAGGAATTTTGAGTCCCATAAAAGAAACTTCGCCACGTAGCAAAGGGAACAGACAACCGTGTTCAAACGCAAAATCGCCAGAATGAGAGACATCCCAGGAAAAAGGCGTAGAGGTATTTAAGCATAATTACGCAAATAGAATATTACCCAAAAAAAACATGTAATGTTAAACTTATTTACCCAACAACTAAATTGCATTTTTAGAGAAAAAGGAAGGTAGTTACAGTCTAAAACCCCAACACCCCAAATTTTTCATTGAATTCTCAATTTATTGACCAAAATAAGGTAAGTTGTATCCACAAGGGGATAGCAATCGCTTAGTGAGGAAATTAGGTTGTCAGGGTTAGTTTTATTAAAAGAAGGGAATAAAAGATTTTTTTTTTTTCCTGATGTTCCTTCACATCAACAATCTTCAAACAAAAAAAATCAACAGTTAAAGTTCTCAGCATTTAAGGATGGAATCTTTTCTGTCAGACCATGGTTCCTTTATCCCGGGCAGGGCGACATATCAATGAAATTTCATAGTTTTTAAAAAAATGGCACACCAGTCTTATCGTCTAGGCTGAACAGAAAGCTTAACCTGAAACCGCTACCACCTTACTGTCAACAATACGATTTTCAATCAATGGAATGGCAGTCGACAAGCATTTAACTCTGCGGGGTAAGTTCACCAGGCAAGGGTAGTAGATCGCGAAGGTAAATTTTCCCTCTACATAAGGAAAACACGGATAAAAATGCCAATGAAATACCAGATGGAGGGTCAGGTTTAAAGGAGTCTCAGCTTGGCGTGGGATGTAAATTCTAGCACACAGAGGTGACTTCAAGGGTGTCAGACAAGGGAAAGACAACGCAATCTAAAAATTAAATAAGAGTTAGCAAGGAAGGAGGTAGTGATTACCAGGTCACACCATAGGTAGATGATTCTATCTAGCAAAAAGAAAGAAAAAAACCATCACATTCACCCAGAAATCAATGCAGCCCATTCCTCTGTAAAAATATGAGGAAATGAAAAAGGAAGTAGACGTAGTCGTACATCAACGAATCACAGTCAAAGAAATTCACTATCACCGATAAGCAAGGCTACAATGGCAGCCTAACGATGGGTAAATTTAAACATAAGGGAGGTTGCTGGGAAATTTCACCCCAAGTCAATGAGATATAAATCAAAACATCGGTCTTCCCAACAAGTTGTAAATGAAATATCAAGAAAGGGAAATGAGAAAAACAACAAAAGCAAAAAACGCAAAGCTAGAAATTCCAGCAATACACCTCCTTCAAGCATGCCATGCACGGAAGGTCCCACGAGATATTAAAGGAGTAAAAGGATTTAACAGTTAAACAGAAACATGTCTAAAGTATTTGATCATTTGAATGATTGACTGAAAAAGGATAGAATGAATGACGGGAATATAGACTAATAGGAACAATCAACAGGTAGACGACGTTCTAGCACGTCCTTCAATCCGTTAAAATGCAGAACCCATAAGAAACAATATAACTCATTCAAGAAGGAATTAGGCGGATAGGTCTAGCGAGGTATAAACATGAAGGAAAAATGAGATAATACTAGGTATAACATGTCGAATTATTTTATAATCATTTTTCAGATCCAAGCATAAGTTCCTAATGCATTCTACTCTACAAAATAAACGAGCATACATGTTCCTTATTGCCAACATCGAATGACGTCCGCGCGCTCCATGCCGCTCCTACTCGCCGACCATAGAAACTACACTGGTACCTCCCAGCCAACGCTAGGGGTACTCTGCTTCCCCCTTATACCCCCGAGTTGCAAAGGGGCCACACACTATCTATATGGTATATCTAGCTCCCAGGTCACCTCGCAAGGCTGAGCTACCACTCCTCTCCGAGATGGGAAGTCCCAACTCCCATTAGTAAATCAGTCAAGTCACAATTCCTGCAACGTAACGTTACACTAACCATCGATTCGCTTCTTCCTTAACCTTCCTCTCTTTTATAGAGTTTTAGAACTTCCAAACTTTCCCTAAATCTCATTTAATTTAAGTTTTAATAAAAATCTTCTAAAAAATTCCCTTCGTACAAGTGTCATTCATCCCCCACATTCCTCCAATAATTATTTTCTTTAATTTATTAATTTGTCTTATTTCCCTCACCCACCTAGAGTTACTCCTAAATTTACTCCTAGGTGTCCCTAGATTCCCTTACATGTTTTAAAGACTTTCCCTATAATGAATTTGCTAATTTAGTTCAATTTAGAAGGTTCTTAAATGTAGATTCTTTACTAAGTTGACCTCCCTCTTTTTACCTTAAGTTCCCCATCTTTCCCTTTTTACGTTACCTCCTTTCCCTAGTTTCCTAAATTTTATAATTCCCCTCTTTCCCCTTTTTATTAGAGCTAAAAACAACAGTTGTGCAATTTAACCTCTTTTCCTTTTCTAATTAATTCAATATCTTTTTACACTTTCACAAGTTAAATAATTAAATTCTTCTTTACCTTTTATATCCACAGATTTTATTTACATTCTTACTCTCTTCATTTTACTCAAAAATTTATGAAGACCACAATTATTACTTAAGTAGTTTTTATTTTAACTTTATTATTTTATTTTTATAGAGATATTTTCTTAAGGGTAGACAAAATTTTACCCCTAGCAAAGTTTCAGACTTAGAACTTAGATTATGGACTGGGCGACATTTAATTAGGGGAGTTGTTTTAAACTTTCTTAATGTGTTAATTGTCTTAGGGCCATCTAGGTTCGTTCATTTATTATCATCAATGCGACGTGCCCTTTAGGACTCACTACGTGCTCCAAGGCTGCCACTCGCTTCTTTTGTTTCTTTGTGCGATGTGCCCTTCAGGATGCACTATGTGCTCCAAGGGTGCCACTCGCCTCTTGACTAATTGGTAGACATGAATAACCCCTGGAGTCAACACTCCGGCAGGTGAACTTGTGCGAGACTAAGGGCTTATAAGGAATAAGGCCCCCGCCTTATTGCACATCCCTCAGAATCATTGTGAGTGATTTTCGCAGTCTACCCTCATGGCATCGTGGGTCCCCTCGAGCTAGGTAATCGTTAACCTACAGTTCAAGCCATGGTGTGAGTGCTAGTGGGTTGTGGTAGGGCTATTGTCCACACCTCTCCCCCAACCTCTTTGGAAGTCGTGTGTGGCCTCTTTAATCCATATGTGAGTCTGGTCGGCAAGCTATAGTCAACCTGCATCACCAACAATTCATGTCAGAACATATCGACATCATATCATCTAATCATATGTACTAATATCACAGTAAGACAATCAAACCCCAATAGCACACTCCCTGAATCAATCCAGATTCCAAGGGGTTCCATCGATGCCTCTGCATCCTCAAGGTCCAAAACCCTACACACTCAGTAAAACCGAGTCAATAGCACCTGTCTATGTCAATGCAGTAAAACAACATGTCATCTACGCATAACGCATAAATATCAAAGTCAATGTTTTAATAGCATAATGATCTGGATCACTTGTGAGAAAGTGTCCTCAGAGAATAAGTTTTCTCAGTGTGTCAGAGCGGGATGTTACATACACCCCCTCTTGGTCTAAACTTCGTCCCGAAGTTTCTCAGTATAAATGTTGAAATAGTGTGTCACAGTATCATATGTTTATCTATCAAAAAAAATGGAAACTACTGGCGCATATCATATGCGTCCTCCCAGGTCGTCGAGTGTAGACTATAATTGTCCCACTAGACCTTGACCTAATATATCGTTCAACATCGTAACTTTCGAATATAATGATCTAAGATGCAGACCGGCTTAGTTGTGAGAACTCCCTTGTCCAATACCTGCAAGGAACTCATGTCAATAACATGTGTAGGATCACTAATATAATGTCTCAAAACAGATACATGAAAAACATCGTGCATACGCCTCAAGGAATCGGGCAAGGCTAGTCGATAGGCCACGGGCCCCTTTCTCTCCACAATCTCGAAAGGTCCCACAAACCTAGGAGAGAGTTTAGCTCCCTTTCCAAACTTGATTGAACTCTTATGTGGTTTAACCCGCTAGAAGACTCAAACGCCGACCTCATAACTATAGTCGACTCAGTGCGCATCGACATAATGCTTCTGTCGATCCTACACTTCTTTAATCCTGTGTCTTATGGTTTGCATTTTCTCTTCCATTTCTTGGATCGCTTCTGGTCCCACCAGGACCCTATCCTCAAGCCGATCCCAACTTAAGGGCGTCCGACATGGTCGTCCGTAAATAAAATCGAAAGGCACCATCTTAATGGTGATCTGGTAATTATTGTTGTAAGCGAACTCTACTAGAGGCAAGAATTCTTCCCAACACTTTTGTTGGTCCATCACATACATGCGCAACATTTCCTCCAAGTTTTGGTTCATTCATTCAGTTTGTTCATCAGTCTCTGGGTGATACACAGTACTAAATTTAAGTTGGGTTCCCAATGCCTCTTGGAAACTCATCTAAAATCGTCAAGTAAACACCGATCCTCGATCGGATATAATCCTCTTAGGAATGCCATACAGCCTCAAAATCTCACTGATGAAAACTCTAGCTATGTCAGGTGCCTGATACATCAAACGCATAGAAATAAAGTGAGCACTCTTCTTCAGAGTGTCTACTACTACAAAAATCGAGTCATGTCTCCTTGTCGTCAGTGGCAATCCAACAATAAAATCCATCTAAATAACCTCCCATTGCGATTTTGGAATGGCATGTGGTTGAAGTAATCTTGTTGGGTCTCTATGTTCAGCCTTTACCTGTTGACACTCTAGATATATGGCCACATAGTTGACTATGTTGGCCTTCATTCCCTTCCAGAAGAATAAGGGTTTAAGGTCTTCCCTCATCTTCGTGACTCTCGGGTGAGACATGTAAACCGCTGTATGAACATCGCTTAGGATCAACATCCTCAACTCGTCATTTGGTTATAGTTAAATCTGAATTTTAAACCTCAACAACCCATCGCTATCAAAAGAAAATCCCTCATATCATGGTACCATCATTGTGTTTTGTCCAATAAAACCCTCAACCTCTTTGTACCAGTCGTCATCACGCTGTAAAGTTTGAATCTTTTCATGTAGATTCGTTTGAAGAGGCAACATCAAAAATATGTGTGGCCTCTGACTCAAAGCATCTACCACTTGGTTCATTGTTCCCTTTATGTAAGTAATATCAAAGTCATACTCGCTAAGTAATTCCGACCAACTCCATTATCACGCGTTTAGGTCGCTTTGTGTAAAAATGTGTTGTAGTCCACAATGATCAGTCTTTAGTTAAAATTTTCATCCAACAAGGTAGTGTCTCCCAACTATCAAGGAATATACGATGGCTAATAACTCCAAATCATGCGCCACGTAGTTCTCTCATGCCTTCTCAGTTTCCTCGAAATGTAAGCAATCACTCATCCGTCTTGCATCAATACTCCGCCTAAACCTTCCTTGGATGAGTCAGTGCATACCAAGAAGTCTGCATCCATGTTAGGGACCTTTAGTATCGGCGTTGTTGTTAACAACTCCTTAAGCCTCAGAAATGCTCCCACGCATTTCTCAGTCCAAACAAACTTATTGTTTTTCTTCTGCAATTCTATGATCGGATTTGCTATCTTCGAAAATCCCTCAGCAAACCGTCGATAGTATCCTGCTAAACCAATAAATCTACACACTTCCATGACGTTCGTCGATGCAATCCATTCCATAATAGCCTCGAACTTGGATGGATCCATGGTGAATCCTTCGCCGGAGATGACATGCCCTAAGTAGTGAATCCTCGATTGATAAAAAGAGCATTTGGACAATTTCCCATACAATTTGTTCTCTCGCAGACACTGTAGTACCAAGCGCAAGTGCTCGTCATGCTCCTCCATCGTACGAGAGTAAATCAAAATATCGTCAATGAACACTTGGACGAACTTGTCCAATTACTCACGGAACATCTCGTTCATCAAAATCATAAATACCCCTAGGGTGTTTGTCAGTCCAAAAGGTAAAACAATAAACTCCTAATGTCCAAACCTCATCTTAAAGGAGGCCTTAGGGACATCATCCTCCTTGATCCATAACTAGTGATATCCTGATCATAAATCGATCCTAGAGAACACCGTCGAACCCTTCATTTGATCAAAGAGATCATCAATTCTCGGCAAGGGATACTGGTTCTTGATCGCATCCTTGTTCAGTTGACAGTAGTCAATGCAAAGCCTCCATGATCCATCCTTCTTTTGTATGAAAATAACCAGTGAACCCCACGGTGACACACTAGGATGTATCAGTCCCAGGTCCAACAACTCCTTTAGTTGCATTTTCAACTATTGTAACTCTGGGGTTGACATATGATAAGGCATTCTTTCTATCGGTTCACTCCCTGGTTTTAGGTCTATGGTAAACTCTAATTCCCTCTCCAGCGGCATCCCAGGTAACTCCTCCGGAAACACGTCTGCAAACTCTCTCACCACCAGAAGGTCTTCAAGACTTTCTGATACTCCCTTCTCATTTAACGCAAGGATCACATAAACCTTACACCCCTTGCACATGATCTCCCGAAGTTGAAAGGAAGAGATGAACCTCAGGGAAACTCATTGGTTTCGTCCTACAATCACACACATCTTACCCCCGTCATCGTCCAAGCTCAACCATTTTTTCTTATAGTTCAATATCGCCTCATGCGATTCCAAACAATCCATACCAATCATGACATGATAAGATCCTAGGATCATGACGTATAGGTTGGCCCTTGTGATAAACTCTCCCAGGTTAAGGATATAGTCTGTAACCTTTCCTCCAACCTTTTATTTGGCTACTGAATCCATATCCACGAAGCTAAACTCATCCTGTTCGACTGTATTTACCTTAATCCTTTTTAGCATTGCACCAGAAATGAAACTCTCGGTAGCACTGGGATCTATCAAAATACTAAGCATCTGGTCAGTGATAGTACCTGTTGTCCTGAGCACAGTCAACTGGTGCTCTGCCTGACAGTTATTCATTGCTGCATGAATCTAATGGGCCTTGCCCATATCTCCCACGGTAGTGGGTCTTACTAATCCGGACACTAGAGTCCTCTCCACAGGATAGTTGCACCAGTAGTGTGGCTCCTCACACGTCCAACACCCCTTCTTCGGCCCAGTAGTCCTGGTACCCGAAGTAGAAGATGACGACCCACCAGCCTGGAACCCTGGTTCGTTCTACTGAATAGGCCTAAACTGTTGTTGTTGCAGGTGATGCTACTGCTAATGCAGTTGTCCCCGATAAGGTGTCTGCTGCTGAGGTGGCTGTTGTTGGGGTGTAGTGAAAGTGGATCCCCTCTGGAAGCCGCGATATCTCGGCATATGTCTCGCTGGTGTCTGGTGATGCTGTGTTCTAGATGGAACCTTCCCTACTGGTCTCGCTGGAGTCCTGGTCTGACCCCCACTGATAAGCTCCTCCTCTGCTATGAGGGCCTTCTGGATGGCATCATGCAAGGTTTGAGGCATCAAAATACTAACCTTTGCATGCAGGCTGTCATTAAGGCTGAACATGAACCTATTGACCTTAAGTTTTTCATTGTTAAGGTGCGGAGCGTATCGGAGTAGCTCCATAAAATGGGCCTCGTACTCAGGCACCATACGACCTCCCTGTTGTAAGGCATTGAACTCATTGAGCTGACGCTCAATGAATTCCTCTGAAAGGTACCTCTCTCGAAACTGTTCCTCGAACAATTCCCATGACACATCTTCGACGACCATGTTCAGTTGCAGTAGGAGTGTCTTCCACCATAGAAGAGCGCTCCCCTTCAGTTGAAAGACTGCCATGTGGACCTTCATGTTGGAGGTATAATCGTGAAGTGCGAAGCACATCGCCATGTTCTCCAACCATGCGTCAGTGGTTGCATCGTCCGGGGCACCAAAGAACTTAGGAAATTTGACCTTCTCGAGTTCACAGTGAATTCTACCAGTACCAACTGGAGCGCGCAGCAGAACCTTAGTGGGTGCCACCGCCCTGGCCTCATCTCTATCCAAACGGTTGATCAGTGCCTCGGACATGCACTGAAAAGATCTCATCATCCTGACTACATCACCAATTGCTAACTGCTCCTGTCCGAGAACCAACTCATCTCCCTAGGGGTTAGACCCCTCAGGTGTGGATGCTACTGGAGGCATCGTGCCTCCTCCTCTAGCACCCCGATGTCTGCCTCCACGACATCCTCTAACCATGATTACCTGCACACACACAATCAACTTGATTAGCAACAGTATAACCGAATCATGTCAACAAAATCCGTAGCGATCCCAAGTCGCATGTTGAACCTGGCTCTGATACCATATGTAATTAACCTCCTCGTTACGATGATAAACCTCTTATCACAAGTAAAAAAAAAATTTTTTATATGTGTGTACGTTGTGTACAAGGGTAAAAACACATTTGACTCTGCGTCACCACTCGACAACAAACACGACACATAAAATGATGAACACAACATGACGACCTAATATGCACATCAAGTATCTGCATGCAATGAACGACACTCAATCGAAAATTAAATAATACTAACTACTCGTCTGTCCTACCCTACAATGGTTAGGACCTCTAGGACACATAAGCAATGCTCAAGCCCAGGTTCCCATCAATTTTGACCATTTAAGGTCTCAGGGCTGGCGACTGTTCTAAGGAACAAGGAGGTGTCTACATCCCACTAACACAATCCAGACCAAAACTAAATATGCTAAAACAATAAACATCAATGACGATCACTGCATGGTAAAGTTCTATGAATCAAGACACATCAAAATAATTCCACAGCGCGAGAGAATTTGATCACTAAATCCATGATGTAATGACATAAGTGTGTGCGCAATGAAATCAACCTTATTTTAATTCCAAATGCAAAGGTAGTCATCGACTTTACTTCAAGGCACCATCTAAATCAACAATAAATAGAATCAATTAATTCATTCGGAACTTCTCCAAGGTTCAAAGCATAAGTAACATCAGTTTTAAGCTAACTAGAATGAATAAAATTATAAATAATCCATTTAGCAATGGACACTAAATGCAACCAGTTCTATCAAGGTGAAAATGCAAACCAACTTTAAGACAACATTTCTTCCAACTAGCATTTTCTTTTGATGACAAAAGCATACATTTTAAATAGAATGCTACCATTAAATAAAGAAAGAAGCGATCTCAAGGCCCTCATCATCGACAATTAGTACTGCATTTAAGGACATGGTGAATAACAGATAATCTGGTAGTCATCGTAAAGGAAGTGACAGGGAATAAGATGAAGGTGCAACTGAATTAGGCCTTTGATAATTTGCACTGTTGGGTAAGAGTAAAAGTAAGGACTTCGGGCCAGGGCTAAACTGAGGCAACTATATACCACTTGCATTTAAAATCACATAAGTCTTATCCACAATTGAATTTTGCGTCGATGAAGTTGGAATTGTTCCGTCAAAAGTTTAAATCCCATGTTAATTTTTATAAAGAGCATAAATTATTTACCGTTACATTTATCCTAGCAATAATCAAACATTTGTAGCATCAAGGAAATCGATGTATAAAGAATACTCTTCTTAATCATTGGAGAATCACTTTATTTATATCCATTCAATAATTAAAAAACCAACATCTACTAAAATATCGGTAATTCAATTGATGGCAAGAAAATATCAATAAATTCGTCCCCAAAAATTTAAAACTATGATCGAATACTGTCCAAACCATCAACACAAAATTTTCGCTGTCAGAAAAAGTGAGGAAAGGAAAAGCATGGGTACAGGCCACGCTTTTGAAGGAATTTCGAGTCCCCTAAAAGAAACTTTGCCATGCAGCGAAGGGAATAAACAGTCATGTTCAAAGGCAAAATGTCCAGAATGAGAGACACCCCAGGAAAAACTTGCAGAGGTATTTAAGCATAATTATGTAG
Source organism: Picea glauca (assembly GCA_000966675.3). Lineage (NCBI taxonomy): Eukaryota > Viridiplantae > Streptophyta > Pinopsida > Pinales > Pinaceae > Picea > Picea glauca. Next base: position 314,711 of record JZKD02S2407611.1, read on the forward strand.
ATAGAATATTACCCAAAAGAAAACATGTAATGTTAAACTTATTTACCCAACAACTAAATCATGTTTTCAGAGAAAAAGGAAGGTAGTTATAGTCTAAAACCCTGACACCCCAAATTCTTCATTGAATTCTCAATTTATTGACCAAAAGAAGGTAAGTTGTATCAACAAGGGGATAGCAATTGCTTAGTGGGGAAATTAGGTTGCCAGGGTTAGTTTTATTAAAATAAGGGAATAAAAGATTTATTTTTTTTCCTGATGTTCATTCACATCGACAATCTTCAAATAAAAAAAAATCAATAGTTAATGTTCTCATCATTTAAGGATGGCATCTTTTCTGTTAGACCAGGATTCATTTATCCCATCCAAGGTGACATATCAATCAAATTTCACCATTTTAAAAAAACTGACACACATGTCTTATCGTCCAGGCTGAACGAAAATCTTAACCGAAAACTGCTACCACCTTACTGTCAACAATACAATTTTCAATTAATGGAATGGAAGTCAACAGGCATTTAACTCTGTAGGGTAAGTTCGCCAGGCAAGGGCAGTAGATCACGGAGCTAAAGTCGCCCTCTGCATAAGGAAAACGTGGATAAAAATTCCAATGAAATACCAGACGATGGGATAGGTTTAAAGGAGTCTCAGCCTAGCATTCGATGTAAATTCTAGCACACAGAGGCGAATTCAAGGGTGTTAGAAAAGGGAAACACAACGCAAGCTAAAAATTAAATAAGAGTCATCAAGGAAGGAGGCAATGATTACCAGGTCGCGCAATAGGTAGATGATTTCGTGTGGCAAAAAGGAAAAAAAAACCATTGCATTGACCCAAAAATCAACATAGCCCATTACTCTATAAAGATATGAGGAAATGAAAAAGGAAGCAGACGTAGCCGTATATCAACGAATCACAGTCAAAGAAATTCATTATCACCAGTAAGCAAGGCTATAATGGTATCCCAACGATGGGTAAATTTAAACAGAAGGGAGGTTGCTGGGCAATTTCACCCCAAGTCAATGAGATATAAATCAAAATGTCAGTCTTCCCAGCAAGTTGTAAATGAAATATCAAGAAAGAGAAACGTGAAAAACAAAAAAAACAAAAAATGCAGAGCTGGACATTCCAGCAATACACCTCCTTCAAGCATGCCATTCACGGAAGGTCCCATAAGATATAAAAGGAGTAAAAGGATTTAACACTTAAATAGAAACATGTCTAAAGTATTGGATCAGTTGAATGTTTGACTCAAAAAGGATAGAATGAATGACGAGAATATAGACTAACAGGAACAATCAACGAGTAGACGACGTTCCAGCACGTCCTTTGATATGTTAAAATACAAAACCCATAAGCAGCAATATAACTTGCTCAAGAAGGCATTACGTGGATATGTCCAATGAGGTATAAACATGAAGGAAAAATGAGATAATACTAGGTATAACATGTCCAATTCTTTTATAATCATTATTTAGATCCAAGCATGACTTCCTAATGCATTCTACTCTACCAAATAAATGAGTGTACCTTTGCCTTATCACCAACCTCGAATTACATATGCGCGCTCTATGTCGTTCCTGCTCGTCGATCGTCGAGACTACACTGGCATATCCCAACCAATGCTAGGGGTACTCTACATCTCCCTTATCCCCTTGAGCTGCAAAGGGGCCACACACTATCTAGATGGTACATCTAGCTCCTAGCTCACCTCGCAAGGCCTAGCTAACACTCCTCTCCGAGCTGGAAAGTCCCAACTCCCACAAGGAAATCAGTCAAGTCACAATTCCTGCAATGTAACGTTACGCTAACCATCAATTTCTGTGTTCCTTCTCCTCCCTCTCTTTTATAGAGTTTTAGAACTTCCAAACTTTCCCTAAATCTCATTTAATTTAAGTTTTAATAAAAATCTTCTAAAAATTCTCCTTCGTACAAGTGTCACTCATCCCCCACATTCCTCCAATAATTATTTTCTTTAATTTATTAATTTTTCTTATTTCCCTCACCCACCTAGAGTTACTCCTAAATTTACTCCTAGGTGTCCCTAGATTCCCTTACAGGTTTTAAATACTTTCCCTATAATGAAGTTGTTAATTTAGTTCTATTTAAAAGGTTCTTAAATGCAGATTTTTTACTAAGTTGACCACCCGCTTTTTACCTTAAATTCCCCATCTCTCCATTTTTATGTTACCTCCTTTCCCTAGTTTCCTAAATTTTATAATTTCTCTCCTTCCCCCTTTTATTAGAGCTAAAAATGACAGTTGTGCAATTTAACCTCTTTTCGTTTTGTTATTAATTCAATATATTTTCACACTTTCACAAGTTAAATAATTAAATTATTCTTTACCTTTTATATCCACAGATTTTATTTACATTCTTACTCTCTTCATTTTACCCAAAAATTTATGAAGACCACAATTATTACTTAAGTGGTTTTTATTTTAACTTTATTATTTTATTTTTATAGATATATTTTCTTAAGGGTAGACAAAATTTTACCCCTAGCAAAGCTTTAGACTTAGAGCTTTGATTCTAGACTGGGCGGCATTTAATTAGGGGAGTTGTTTTAAACTTTATTAATGTGTTAATTGTCTTAGGGCCATCTAGGTTCGTTCATTTATCATCATCAACGTGACATGCCCTTCAGGACGCACTACGTGCTCCAAGGGTGTCACTTGCCTCTTTTGTTTATTTGCGTGACGTGCCCTTCAGGATGAACTACGTGCTCGAAGGGTGCCACTTGCCTCTTGACTAATTGGTAGACATCAATAACCCCTGGAGTCAACACTCTGCGAGGTGAACTTGTGGGAGACTAAGGGCTTATAAGGAATAAGGCCCCCACCTTATTGTGCGCCCCTTAGAATCATCGTGAGAGACTGTCGCAGTCTACCCTCATGGCATCGTGGGTCCCCTCGAACTAGGTAATCGTTAACCTACAATTCGAGCCACAGCGGGAGTGCTAGTAGGTTGTGGCAGGGTTGTTGTCCACACCTCTCCACCAACCTCTCTGGTAGTCGTGTGTGGCCCCTTTACTCGATATGTGAGTCTGGTCGGCAAGCTATCATCGGCCTGCATCACCAACAAATCATGTCAGAACATATCCACATCATATCATCTAATCAGATGTACTAATATCATAGTAAGACAATCAAACCCCAATAGCACACTCCCTGACTCGATCTGGTGTCCAAGGGGTTCCATCGATGCCTCTGCATCCTCAAGGTCCAAAACCCTGCACACTCAGTAAAACCGAGTCAATAACACCTGTCTATGTCAATGTAGTAAAAAAACATGTCTTCTACCCATAACGCATAAATATCAAAGTCAATGTTTTAATAGCATAATGATCTGGATCACTTGCAAGAAAGTGTCCTCAAAGAATAAGTTTTTTCAGTGCGCCAGAGCGGGATGTTACACAAATAATGTATGTATGTGCATTCAAGATCACTTATGTTTATATGATGAAAGAATATATCAAAAAGAATTTGATTATATGTAATATGAATTTGCATCCCATGTTGAAAGATGAAATATTTAAATGGTTTTTGAAGAATGACTTAAAATATTGTCAGATTTGTGTTTTCTGCATGGAAAGATTATATGAGATCATCTATTCCACTAGAGAAAGAGGAGATAAGTATTTTCTGGAAGAATGGTTTTTAAAATGGAGATTAGTGAACTTTCATAGATATAATTAATTTCATGGAAGAATGGCTTAATGTGGAGTGTAACATCTCGCTCTGGCGCACTGACAAAACTTATTCTTTGAGGACACTTGCTCGCGAGTGATCTGGATTTTTTGATGATAAACCACTTATCCTTGATGATGATGCGTTATGATTGATAACATGATGTTGTACTATTGTTGTATACAGGTTATACTGACTCAGTTTATTTGAGTGTGCAAGGTTTTTGACCTAGAGGATGCAGAGGCATCGACGGAACCCTTGAACTCCAGATTGAGTCAGGGAGTGTGATATTGAGTTGATTTATTTACCATGATATTTATTGATTTGATGATATGTTGTTGACATATTTTGACATGATGGTTGATGATGCAGGCTGACGATAGCTTGCCGACTAGACTCACATATGGAGTAAAGGGGCCACACAAGATTTCCAGAGAGGATGAGGGAGAGGTGTGGACAACAGCCCTGCCACGGCCTACTAGCACTCCCGTCGTGGCTCGAATTGTAGGTTAACGATTACCTAGTTTGAGAGGATCCACGATGCCATGAGGGCAGACTGCGACAATCGCTCATGATGATTCTAAGGGGTGCACAATAAGGCGGGGGCTTTATTCCTTAGAGCCCTTAGTCTCCCACAAGTTCACCCGGTGAAGTGTTGACTCCAGGGGTTATCGATGTCTACCAATCCATCAAGTCGGCAAGTGGCACCCTTGGAGCACGTGGTGCATCCTGAAGGGCACGTCACGTAAAAGAAACACGAGTTGGCGAGTGGTACCCTTGGAGCACGTGGTGCATCCTGAAGGGCACGTCGTGCATCCTGAAGGGCACGTCGCGCAACAAAAGCAAACAAGGCGAGTGGCACCCTTGGGGCACGCAGTACGTCCTGAAGGGCACATCGCATTGATGATGATGATGAGACAACCTAGACGACCCTAAGACCTTAATGCCTGATAAAATTCTTAAAATGACCCCCCCTAATGAATTGTCACCCAGTTCAAATCTGAACCTAAATTTAAAACACCTCTAAGATAAAATTTTGACTAGCCTTAAGAGAAGACCCTCCAAAAATAAACTTAAGGACGTAAACGAAAACCCTCCTAAGTGTTAGTTAAAGTCTTCTTAAAATTAAAGGGGGTAAAGTAATGAGGGAGTTAAATTAAGTAAAACCCATGGCTTTTAAATTATAAAGAAGAATTAAAATTATTAAAGAGTGGGAGTATAAAAGTTTAGGATTTTAAAAATATATTGAAAAGACTATTAAGCGCATTTATCATATTGGGTTTAACAAAATAAAAAATAAAAAATAAAATAATAACAAAAGAGAGGAATAAAAAAAATAGAAATGAGGAAACTTGTAATAAAGGAAACTTAATAATGGAAGGTAGGAGACATAGGCTAAAAAGATAAAAGGAATCAACATTTAGGAGTTACTAAAAATTAGCAACTTCATTTTAGGAAAGTTATTAAAAGCATGAGAGGGGATCTAGAAACCCTAGGAGTAATTTAAGAAGAAATTTTTGGGGGGATGAGGGAATTGAGTCTTTTAATTATTAAAAAGAAATTAATTTTTGGAGAACCATAGGGATGAGGGACACTTGGACGGCAGAGAATTTTTAGAGGCTTGTCATTAAAAATGTAATTAATAATGATTTAGGAAAGTAGGTGGGTCTCAAATTCTATAAAAGAAGGGGAAAAGAAGGAATAGGGGATGAACGGTTAGCGTAACATTACACTGCTGGATTGTGTCTTGATGGATTACTTATGAGGAGTTGGGTTTATCTCAGTTGTGTTGGAGTGGTAGCTCAGCCATGGAGGCGAGATGAGAAGCTAGTCTTATCTCTAGATCTTGTGTGGCCCCTTTGCAGCTCGGGGGGCTAAGGGGGAAGAAGAGTACCCATAGCAATTGGCTGGGAGGAACCGATGTAGTCTCTACGGTCGGCGAGTGGGAGCGGCGCGGAGTAGGAGTGACACAGAGCGGACGACACACCAGGACGGCGTTGAGGCAACGGTATGGTTGTTTTTTTTGGTAGAATAGGATGAATTATGGATTATGCTGATATCAAAATTATGGGTTGCGATTAGATTTAATGGCTGCCATATTGTCTACTCTGCGATTATAAGCATAGCTGCTGCATTTGTTTTTTTTCTTATTATTCAATTTCTCTCGTGATAAGTATGATGGGAACCCTTGTACAGATTTATGCTCCCTGGATTTTTGGGATTTAGAATGTGAATTTTAGCTATTGACGAACCTCCCATTGGAAATCGGTTATTGATGCCAACTGCCTCTGTGAACAAGGTTCTTTTTTTGTTAAATAGAACAAAAAGAGAACAAACATTGATCTTGTTCGCCCCTTCCTGCGTCAAGCCTAGTAGATGTCGTGGCCCTTGTTTTTTTTTTCTTTATTCCTGTGTTAGTCAGCCTTGATTGCATCGCATAATCGTCCCCTCTCCTCTGCAAGTCACTATCACTGTTATTTCACGATTTTGAACTATGCTTGGGGTTCGCAGTGATGGAAATCCTTTGGGCATTTCGTTGTCCATTATAGCTGTAATTTCATGGGTGAATGGCCATTCTATCCCTGCATTCGTTCTGGCATTTAGTTACCCTGTTGTTGCGAAAAAAAGGGGATTTCGCTGTGTAGAGTGACAGTTCGGTCCCGCCAAGCCTCTGGCATTTCCCTTGTGGTTCCCTCTGCCCTTTTTTTGGGGGGTCTGCGTTGATGTTAACCCTCACTGCATTGCCGAAACTCTGTCTCCGTCCTTTTTTTAATTTTAATCTCTGCATTCCTTGTGGTCTGCATTGAGTGATGGTAGCCATCTTCAGTAACTATGGGTGTTTTTCCCGCTAGTGGCCTGCGTTGTACGTTATTGTTGGGAATCCCCCTTGACCTGGGCATTTATTTCTATTTGTGGGTTGTCGTATTGTGTCATATCGTTCAATGGCTGGGTGCATTCATAAATCCGCGTGTGACTGCACAGATGTGCGTGTTTCTCCTGCGTTTCAGTTGGGGGCGTTTTATTCTCTGCACGCTGTGTATCTCCTCCCTTCTTCCGCATTGTTCCTTATAACCCACGTCTTCCCTGACATCTCTTCTGGCAGCTCATCCTGGTCTGCACCTTCACCATTGGTTGTGGTTGAGGTCAGCGTGATCTCCGATAGGGTTGTTTATTATGCTGCCTGCCAAATGATTTTAATGCCACCTCTTTTTTTTTAAATGAATGCACGATGAATAAAAGAATTTAAATACAACGTTTTGTTCTTCCATTAAGAATGGCTAAACCTGCGAAAGCCCCTCGTAAATGGAACGTATTCCCTCATTTGTTGTATTATTGAATGGGCATATTGCATACCAACTTTATAAGTTAGATTAATTGAAACTTTTTCCCTGATGGATATTGACGTGTTCCCGTGAGTGTAATGGAAGGCAAAGCATTAGAACGAGATGTTAATGCAAATTAAAATGCAATACTAGAATGCCAAATTGATATTGTTTTATGGACAACTTGTAGAAATGTGACTCGTGTTACTTTCAATGGCAATATCAATGCAATTTGAATGGAATATTAAACTGTTGTAGTCAAAGATGTTTTATGGAAGTTGTAGTATTGCGACCTGGTGGTTATTAATTGACAAATCTAAAATGCAATCCTTAATGCCCAACGAAAACACAATTATAAATGCAGTAGTAATATAGTTGTTGGAAGGCGGTTAAGATGGGGCAGCATTATGGTAAATTAGTAATAGCGATATTTATAATTATGATGTTATCTTTAGGTTGTCTTTTCCAGGTTATCATTTCAGATATTGGCGTTTTCTTTATTATTGACATTTTAAGTTTGATCATATTATAGATTGCCATTTTTAAATTATGGTGTAAATTGTATTTTCAATTGATGATTCCTATAATCATGATGCTATTTCCATATAGTGACCTCTTTAATTAATTACTATCTTTAATTATTGTGATTTGAGACATTGATAGTTTGTCATATTCAATAATGCCTTTTTTAACTTTGTCATTTAACTTTTATTTAATTAGATTGCCATTTTAATTTATGATGTATGTTGTTATATTCAATTGATATTACCTAATAATATGATGTCATTTTTAGTACATTATTTTTGGACCTTAGTGAATGATTTTATCTTGTAAGTTCGTTATGAATTTAGGGGTAGTAGAATATAAGAGGTATGATGATTGTAAAATCCTGGTCCGGATTGTGACATAAATGATAGATGGGTAATGTTTTATGACAGAGTTATTGTAACTTTTAATTATTGTTAATAACATATGTGGCGCAATAACCTGGATTTGTGTACCATAAATTACTCCGAGTTGGTATATTAGGGTGCTTGTTCGTTTAGATAATGTTGAACTTGGGGGTTCGTTGTCAGAGTCCTTGTCACGCACCTTCCGTAAGGGGCGTAATTGTTCTTCTTATTTATGTCGTACTTGATTGAAATTAGTTAGCCGTGCAGTCTGCTTATGTCGGGCGGGGTATAGACCGCTCCTTGTAGCCTTAGTGTTTATGTCGGTGTGTGTGATTTTCTGTGTAAAGAATCCAGTGCCCTTTAAAGGCAGGGTTTCCACTCTTGCGACACACCTGACAGAGATTACTTGTTTCTGCCTGAGCAGTCGGCCAGGAGCCTGTCTAATCTTCTTTCAAGAAGACATAAGACTAAAAGCCCTGCTTTTCTGTGCAGAAATAGTAAACTCTATTGTTGGATTCTTCCATCTGTGACTGTTGGATTCTTACAGCTGCTAGTTGTACGCCTTATGTCTAGGGGTGTTTATTGTTTGTTGTCGCTGTGATATGTCGGGGTTGTCTTGTTGTGTTCATCTTGCTTGCGTCTTGTTCTAGGTCGGGTTACTAGTTTCTACCTGAACAGTTGGCCAGTAGCCTGTCTAATCTTCTCTCGAGAAGACATAAGACTAAACGCCCTGCTTTCCTGTGCAGAAATAGTAACCCTAACACCATGGTTTCTTCCCTCTGTGTTCTTACTGTGCAACGCTGGTATGTCTTAATGTTTGTGTTGTGAGCCTTATGCCTAGGGTCATATATTGTTGTAGATACTCATTGTGTGCCTTCAGTCCTCTTGTGCTGAACCTCATGGTTACGTCTTGTTGGTTGTCGATTGGCGACGTAGAGTCAAGTGTGTTTGTTACTTCCACATGCGCACACACCTTAAACAAAATAAATAAATAAATAATTTTTTCTCCTGTTCTTAGTGTTGTTGTCGTAACGTGGAGGTCGTTACATATGGTATCAGAGCGGGTTCGACCCGTGACTTGGGATTCGCTATGACTTTCGTTGGCACGATTAGATTGATTCTACTATTGTTGATCGAGTTGATTATGTGCGTGCAGGTAATCATGGTTAGAGGATGTCGCGGAGGAAGACGACGGGGTGCTAGGGGGGGAGGCCTGAGGGGTCTAATCCCCAGGGAGGCAAGCAGGTCCTTGGATAGGAGCAGATCGCAGTTGTCGATGTTGTGGGGATGATGAGATCTTTCCAGCGCATGTCCGAGGCGCTGATCAGCAGATTGGACAGAGATGAGGCCAGGGCGCTGGCACTTACTGAGGTTTCGCCGCGTGCACCGATCGTTACTACTAGCATTCACTGTGAACTCGAGAAGGTGAAATTTCCTGAGTTCTTTGGTGCCCCGGATGACACAGCCGCCGAGGCATGGTTGGAGAATATGGTGATGTGCTTCGCACATCGTGATTATACCTCCAACATGAAGGTCCGCATGGTAGTCTTTCAATTTAAGGGGAGCACTCTTCTATGGTGGAAGACGCTCCTACCGCAGCTAAACATGGTCATTGAAGACGTGTCATGGGAACTGTTCGAGGAACGGTTTCGAGAGAGGTATCTTTCTTAGGAATTCATTGAGCGTCAGCTCAATGAGTTCAATGCCTTACGATAGGGAGGTCGTACAGTGCCTGAGTACGAGGCACATTTTATGGAGCTACTCCGGTATGCTCCGCACCTGAACACGGAGAAACTCAAGATCAACAGGTTTGTGTTTGGCCTTAACGACAGCCTACGTGCGAAGGTTAGGATCTTGATGCCTCAAACCTTGCACGACGTTGTCCAAAAGGCCCTCATAGCAGAGGAGGAGCTTATTAGCGGGGGTCAGACCAGGACTCCAGCGAGACCTGTAGGGCAGGGTTCATCTGGTATGCTGCAGCAGCAAACACCAGCAAGACACACGCCAGGGTATCGTGGTTTCTAGAGGGGATCCGCATTCACTACACCTTGAAGACCGCTACCTCAGCAGTAGACACCTTACCGAGGACCACAGCAGCAGCAGCAGCGTCGCCCGCAGCAACAGCAATTTAGGCCTGTTTAGCAGAACAGGCCAGGGTGTCAGGCCGGTGGGCAGTCATCTTCTACTTTGGGTACCAGGACTACTGGGCCGAAGAAGGGGTGTTGGATGTGTGGGGAGCCACACTACCAGCACGATTGTCTTGTGGAGAGGACCAGAGCGTCCGGATCAGCCGGACCCGCTACAGTGGGAGATATGGGCAAGGCCCATCAGATTCACGCAGCGGTGAATAACTGCCAGGCAGAGCACCAGTCGACTATGCTCGAGACGACAAGTACTGTCGCTAACCAGACCCTTAGTATTTTGATAGACCCAGGTGCTACTGAGAGTTTCATTTCTGGTGCAGCGCTAAAAAGGATTAAGGTAAAGGCAGTTCAATAGGATGAGTTTAGCTTTGTAGAGATGGCTTCTAGAGCCAAACAGAAGGTTGGAGGAAAGGTTACGGGCTATGCCCTTAACCTGGGAGAGTTCGTCACGAGGGTCAAACTGTATGTCACGATCTTAGGGTCTTATGACGTCGTGATTGGTATGGATTGGTTGGAATTGCATGAGGCGATACTCAACTGCAAGACGAAACAGTTAAGCTTGATCGATGATGAAGGAAAGCGACGGGTAATTGTAGGATGGAACCAGGGAGTATCCTTGAGGTTCATCTCTTCCTTACAGTTACGGAAGAGTATGCGCAAGGGGTGCAAGATTTATGCAATCCTTGCGCTAAATGAAAAGGGAGTAGCTGAAGGTCTAGAACACCTTCCGGTGGTGAAGGAGTTTGCGGACGTATTTCCAGAGGAGTTTCCTGCGATGCTGCCAGAAAGAGAATTGGAGTTTACTATAGCCCTGAAACCAGGGACCGAACCGATAGCAAGAACTCCTTATCGGATGTCGACCCCGGAGTTGCAAGAGTTGAAAATGGAACTGAAGGAGTTGCTGGACCTGGGACTGATATGCCCTAGTGTGTCACCGTGGGGTGCACCAGTTATTTTCATTTGGAAGAAGGATGGATCGTGGAGGCTTTGCATTGACTATCGTTAACTGAATAAGGCTACGATCAAGAATCAGTATCCCTTACCAAGAATTAATGATCTGTTCGATCAAATGAAGGGGGCGACGGTGTTCTCCAAGATCGATTTGCGATCAGGGTACCACTAGTTACGGATCAAGGAGGATGACGTCCCTAAGACCGCTTTTAAGATGATATTTGGACATTATGAGTTTACTATTTTACCTTTTGGACTAACAAACGCCCCAGGGGTATTCATGAGTTTGATGAACGAGGTGTTCCGCGAGTACTTGGACAAGTTCGTCCAAGTATTCATTGATGATATTTTGATCTACTCTCAGACGACGAAGGAGCATGACGAGCACTTGCGCTTGGTACTACAATGTTTACGAGAACACAAATTATATGGGAAGTTGTCCAAATGCTCTTTTTATCAGTCGAGGATTCACTACTTAGGGAATGTCATCTCCGGCGAAGGTATCGCCATGGATCCAGCCAAGGTTGAGGATATTATGGAATGGCCTGTGCCGACGAATGTCACATAAGTGCGTAGTTTTATGGGTTTAACAAGATACTATCGACGATTTGTCGAAGGATTTTGAAGAATAGAAAATCCGATCACGGAATTGCAGAAGAAAAACAAGAAATTTTTTTGGACAGAGAAATGCACGGAAGCATTTCGGAGGCTTAAAGAGTTGTTGACGATTGCGTCGATACTAAAATTCCCTGACATGGATGCAGACTTCTTGGTATGCACTGATGCATCCAAGGAAGGTTTAGGTGGAGTCTTGATGCAAGACAGACAAGTGATTGCTTACATTTCGAGGAAATTAAGAAGGTATGAGGAAAACTACGTGACGCATGATTTGGAGTTATTAGCCATCGTATATGCCTTAAAGGTATGGAGACACTACCTGGTTGGATGAAAATTTGAATTAAGGACTGATCATTGTGGATTACAACACATTGTTACGCAAAGCGACCTAAACGCGTGACAACGGTGTTGGTCGGAATTGCTTAGCGAGTATGACTTCGAGATTACTTACATAAAGGGAACAATGAACTGAGTGGCGGATGCCTTGAGTCAGAGGCCATGCATCTTTTTGGTGTTGCCTCTTCAAACGAATCTACGTGAGAATATTCTCACTTTATAGTGTGACGATAACTGGTACAAAGAAGTCAAGGATTTTATCAGACAAAACACTATGATGGTACCACGATATGAGGGATTTACTTTTGATAGCGATGGGTTATTGAGGTTTAGAGGTTGGATTTACGTACCGCCAAACGACGAGTTGAGGATGTTGATCCTGAGTGAGGCTCATAGAGCAGTTTACATGGCTCACTTGGGAGTTACGAAGATGAGGGAAGACCTTAAGCCCTTGTTCTTATGGAAAGGAATGAAGGCCGACATATTCAACTTTGTGGCTAGATGTCTCGAGTGTCAGCAGGTAAAGGCTGAACATAGTCACCCGGCAGGACTACTTCAACTGCATTCCATTCCAGAATCGAAATGGGAAGTCATTTCGATGGATTTTATTGTTGGATTTCCACTGACGGCAAGGAGACACGACTCGATTTTTGTAGTAGTAGACACTCTGACGAAGAGTGCTCATTTTATTCCGGTGCGTACGACGTATCAGGCACCTGACATAGCGAGAGTTGTCATCAGTGAGATTGTGAGGCTGCATGGCGTGTCTAATAAGATTATATCCGATCGAGGATCAGTGTTTACTGGACGATTTTGGACGAGTTTCCAAGAGGTCTTGGGAACTCAACTTAACTTTAGTACTGCGTATCACCCATAGACCGATGGACAGACGGAATGAACGAACCAAACCTTGGAAGACATGTTGCACATGTACGTGATGGACCAACAAAAGCGTTGGGAGGAATCTTTCCTCTCGTAGAGTTCGCTTACAACAACAGTTACCAGAGCACCATTAAGATGGCGCCTTTTGAGTTTCTCTATGGGCGACCATGTCGGATGCCCTTGAGTTGGGATCGGCTTGAGGATAGGGTCCTGGTGGGACTAGAAGCAATCCAATAAATGGAAGAGAATATGCAAACCATAAGACAAAGGATAAAATAAGCACAGGATCGACAGAAGAGTTATGTTGATGCGCACCGAGTCGACCGTAGTTACGAGGTCGGTGATCGAGTCTTCTTGCGGGTTAAACCGCATAAGAGTTTGATCAAGTTTGGAAAGGGAGATAAAATCTCTCCTAGGTTTGTGGGACCCTTCGAGATTGTGGAGAGAAAGGGGCCCGTGGCCTATCGACTAGCCTTGCCTGATTCTTTGAGGCGTATGCATGATGTTTTTCATGTATCTATTTTGAGACATTATATTAGTGATCCGACACACGTGATTGACATGAGTTCTTTGCAGGTACAGGATGAGGGAGCGCTCACGGCTGAGCCATTCCACATTTTAGATCATTGCATTAGAAAGTTACGGCATCGAATGGTAGAACAGGTCAAGGTCCAGTGGGACAGTTATAGTCTGCACTCGGCGACCTGGGAGGACGCATATAATATGCGCCAGCAGTTTACATTTTTGTTTGATAGATAGGCTTATGATACTATGGTACTTATGATATTGTGGTACATTTATTTTGGCATTTATACTGAGAAACTTCGGGACGAAGTTTAGACCAAGAGGGGGTGTATGTAACATCCCGCTCTGGTGCACTGACAAAACTTATTCTTTGAGGACACTTGCTCGCAAGTGATCTGGATTTTTTTGATGATAAACCACTTATCCTTGATGATGATGTGTTATGATTGATAACATGATGTTGTACTATTGTTGTATACAGGTGCTATTGACTCAGTTTATTTGAGTGTGCAGGGTTTTTGACCTAGAGGATGCAGAGGCATCGACGGAACCCTTGGACTCCGGATTGAGTCAGGGAGTGTAATATTGAGTTGATTTATTTACCATGATATTTATTGATTTGATGATATGTTGTTGAAATATTCTGACATGATGGTTGATGATGCAGGCTGATGATAGCTTGCTGACCAGACTCATATATGGAGTAAAGGGGCCACACAGGATTTCCAGAGAGGATGAGGGAGAGGTGTGGATAGCAGCCCTGCCACAACCTACTAGCACTCCCGCCGTGGCTCGAACTCTAGGTTAACGATTACCTAGTTTGAGAGGATCCATGATGCCATGAGGTCAGACTATGACAGTCGCTCATGATGATTCTAAGGGGGACGCAATAAGGCGGAGGCCTTATTCCTTAGAGCCCTTAGTCTCCCACAAGTTCACCTGGTGGAGTGTTGACTCCAAGGGTTATATATGTCTACCAATCCGTCAAGTCAGCGAGTGGCACCCTTGGAGCACGTGGTGCATCCTGAAGGGCACGTCGTGCAAAAGAAACACGAGTTGGCGAGTGGCACCCTTGGAGCACGTGGTGCATCCTAAAGGGCACGTCTCGCAACAGAAGCAAACAAGGCGAGTGGCACCCTTGGAGCACGTAGTGCGTCTTGAAGGGAACGTCGCATTGATGATGATGATGAGACAACCTAGACGACCCTAAGACCTTAATTCCTGATAAAATTCTTAAAACGACCCCCCCTAATGAATTGTCACCCAGTTCAAATATGAACCTAAATTTAAAACACCTCTAAGATAAAATTTTGACTAGCCTTAAGAGAAGACCCTCCAAAAATAAACTTAACGACGTAAACGAAAACCCTCCTAAGTGTTAGTTAAAGTCTTCTTAAAATTAAAGGGGGTAAAGTAATGAGGGAGTTAAATTAAGTGAAACCCATGGCTTTTAAATTATAAAGAAGAATTAAAATTATTAAAGAGTGGGAGTATACAAATTTAGGATTTTAAAAATATATTGAAAAGACTATTAAGCACATTTATCATATTGGGTTTAACAAAAAAATAAATAAATAAAATAATAACAAAAGAGAGGAATAAAAAAAATAGAAATGAGGAAACTTGTAATAAAGGAAACTTAATAATGGAAGGTAGGATACATAGGGTAAAAAGAGAAAAGGAATCAGCATTTAGGAGTTACTAAAAATCAGCAACTTCATTTTAGGAAAGTTATTAAAAGCATGAGAGGGGATCTAGGAACCCTAGGAGTAATTTAAGGAGCAATTTTTTGGGGGATGAAGGAATTGAGTCTTTTAATTATTAAAAAGAAATTAATTTTTGGAGAACCGTAGGGATGAGGGACACTTGGACGGCAGAGAATTTTTAGAGGTTTGTCATTAAAAATGTAATTAATAATGATTTAGGAAAGTAGGTGGGTCTCAAATTCTATAAAAGAAGGGGAAAAAAAGGAAGAGGGGATGAACGGTTAGTGTAAAGTTACGCTGTCGGATTGTGGCTTGACGGATTGCTTGTGAGGAGTTGGGTTTATCTCAGCTGTGTTGGAGTGGTAGGTCAGTCGTGGAGGCGAGCTGAGAAGCGAGTCTTATCACTGGATCTTGTGTGGCCCCTTTGCGGCTCGGGGGGCTAAGGGGGAAGCAGAGTACCCCTAGCGATTGGCTAGGAGGTACCGGTGTAGTCTCTACAGTCGGCTAGTAGAAGCGGCGCGGAGCAGGAGCGACATGTAGAGCGGACGACACACGAGGATGGCGTTGAGGCAATGGTATGGTTGTTTTTTTTGGTAGAATAGGATGATTTATGGATTACGCTAATATAAAAATTATCGGTTGCAATTAGATTTAATGGCTGCCATATTGTTTACTCTGCGATTATAAGCGTAGCTGCTACATTTGTTGTTTTTCTTTTTATTCAATTTCTCTCGTCATAAGTATGATGGGAACCCTTGTACAGATTTATGCTCCCTGGATTTTTGGGATTTAGAATGTGAATTTTAGTTGTTGAGGAACCTCCCATTGGAAATCGGTTATTGATGCCAACTGCCTCTGTGAACAAGGTTCTTTTTCTGTTAAATAGAACAAAAAGAGAACAAACATTGATCTCGTTCGCCCCTTCCTGCATCAAGCCTGGTAGATGCCGTGGCCCTTGTTTTTTTTTTCTTTATTCCTGTGTTAGTTAGCCTTGATTGCATTGCATAATCGTCCCCTCTCCTCTGCAAGTCACTACCACTGTTATTTCAGGATTTGGAACTATGCTTGGAGTTCGCAGTGATGGAAATACTTTGGGTGTTTCGTTGTCCATTATAGTTGTAATTTCGTGGGTGAATGGCCATTCTATCCCTGCATTCGTTCTGGCATTTAGTTACCCTGTTGCTGCGGAAAAAAAAGGGGATTTCACTGTGTAGAGTGACAGTTCGGTCCCGCCAAGCGTCTGGCATTTCCCTTGTGGTTCCCTGCGCCCTTTTTTTGGGGGGTCTACGTTAATGTTAACCCTCACTGCATTGCCACAACTCTGTCTGCATCCTTTTTTTAATTTTAATCTCTGCGTTCCTTGTGGTCTTCGTTGAGTTACGTTAGCCATCTTCAGTAACTATGGGCATTTTTCCCGTTAGTGGCCTGCGTTGTACATTATTGTTGGGCATCTCCCTTGACTTACGCGTTTATTTCCATTTGTGGGTTGTCTTATTGTGTCATATCGTTCAATGGCTGGGTGCGTTCATAAATCCGCGTGTGACTGCACAGATGCGCGCATTGCTCCTGCATTTCAGTTGGGGGCATTTTATTCTCTGTGTGCTGTGTATTTCCTCCCTTCTTCCGCATTGTTCCTTATAACCCACGTCTTCCCTGACATCTCTTCTGGCAGCTCGTCCTGGTCTGTGCCTTCACCGTTGGTTGTGGTCGGGTTCAGCGCGATCTCTGATAGGGTCGTTTATTATGCTGCCTGCCAAATGATTTTAATGCCACCTCTTTTTTTTTAAATGAATGCATGATGAATAAAAGAATTTAAATACAACGTTTTGTTCTTCCATTAAGAATGGCTAAACCTGCGAAAGCCCCTCGTAAACGGAACGTATTCCCTCATTTGTTGTATTATTGAATGGGCATATTACATACCATCTTTATAAGTTAGATTCATTGAAGATTTTTCCCTCATGGATATTGACGTGTTCCCGTGAGTGTAATGGAAGGTAAAGCATTAGAACGAGATGTTAACGTAAATTAAAACACAATACTAGAATGCCAAATTGATATTGTTTTACGAATAGCTTGTAGCAATGTGACTTGTGTTACTTTCAATGGCAATATCAATGCAATTTGAATGGAATATTAAACTGTTGTAGTCAGAGATGTTTTATGGAAGTTGTAGTATTGCGACCTGGTGGTTATTAATTGACAAATCTAAAATGCAATCCTTAATGCCCAACGAAAACGCAATTATAAATGCAGTAGTAATATAGTTGTTGGAAGGTGGTTAAGATGGGGTAGCATTATGGTAAATTAGTAACAACGATATTTATAATTATGATGTTATCTTTAGGTTGTCTTTTCCAGGTTGTCATTTCAGATATTGGCATTTTCTTTATTATTGACATTTTAAGTTTGATCATATTATAGATTGTCATTTTTAAATTATGGTGTAAATTGTATTTTCAATTGATGATTCCTATAATCATGATGTTATTTCCATATCGTCACCTCTTTAATTAATTACTATCTTTAATTATTGTGATTTGAGACATTGATAGTTTGTCATATTTAATAATGCCTTTTTTAACTTTGTCATTTAACTTTTATTTAATTAGATTGCCATTTTAAATTATGATGTATGTTGTTATATTTCAATTGATATTACCTAATAATATGATGTCATTTTTAGTGCATTATTTTTGGACCTTAGTGAATGATTTTATCTTGTAAGGTCGTTATGAATTTAGGGGTAGTAGCATATAAGAGGTATGATGATTGTAAAATCCTGGTCCGGATTGTGACATAAATGATAGATGGGTAATGTTTTATGACAGAGTTATTGTAACTTTTAATTATTGTTAATAACATATGTGGCGCAATAACCTGGATTTAAGTACCATAAATTACTCCAAGTTGGTATATTAGGGTGGTTGTTCGTTTAGATAATGTTGAACTTTGGGGTTTGTTGTCAGAGTCCTTGTCACGCGCCTTCCATAAGGGGCGTAATCGTTCTTCTTATTTATGTCGTACTTGATTGCAATCAGTTAGCCACACAGTCTGCTTATGTCGGGCGGGGTATAGACCACTCCTTGTATGCTTAGTGTTTATGTCAGTGTGTGTGATTTTCTATGTAAAGAATCCAGTGTTGTAACAAGAGTCTCGGGCCCTTTAAAGGCAGGGTTTCCACTCTTGCGACACACCTGACAGAGATTACTAGTTTCTGCCTGCGCAGTCGGCCAGGAGCCTGTCTAATCTTCTTTCGAGAAGACATAAGACTAAAAGCCCTGCTTTTCTGTGCAGAAATAGTAAACTCTACTATTGGATTTTTCCATCTGTGACTGTACTGTACTTAACACCTGGTGTCGTTTTTTCTTACAGCTGCTAGTTGTATGCCTTATGTCTATGGGCGTTTATTGCTTGTTGTCGTTGTGATATGTCGGGGTCATGTTCTTGTGTTCATCTTGCTTGCGTCTTGTTCTAGGTCGGGTTACTAGTTTCTGCCTGAGAAGTCGGCGAGGAGCCTGTCTAATCTTCTTTCGAGAAGACATAAGACTAAACGCCTTGCTTTCCTGTGCAGAAATAGTAACCCTAACACCATGGTTTCTTCCGTCTATGTTCTTACTGTGCAACCCCAGTATGTCTTAATGTTTGTGTTGTGCGCCTTATGCCTAGGGTCGTATATTGTTGCAGATACTCGTTGTGTGCCTTCAGTCCTCTTGTGCTGAACCTCGTGGTTACGTCTTGTTGGTTGTCGATTGGAAACGTAGAGTCAAGTGTGTTTGTTACTTCCACATGCGCACACACCTTAAACAAAAATAAATAAATAAATAAATTTTTCTCTTATTCTCAGTGTTGTTGTCGTAACGTGGAGGTCGTTACATGGATATTTATGAGTCCTTTAATTTAAAAAAAAAATTGAGGGCATTTGATTATATGAGAACAGATATTCCATTGCAAAAGAGGAGATAAGTACTTTCTTGTTGAGGAGATGAGTATTTTACTGCTGATTAAATAATGAGATATGTATTTTACTATTTAGTAAATAAGGAGATATGTATTTTATTGTTGAGTAAACACATGGCATGAGAGTTTCACCTCAAGGATCTGGGACTTTATCCACAAGGAGATAAGTATTTTATTGGAATAATGACTTAATATGCATATTTGTTATTTTTCTGCATACACAACTATATTTATTTTCACGGTATTATCAAACTCCGAACACTAAAATTGGTTACCAAGAACACAATTTTTCTCTTTAAAAATTTGTAAGATTTTAGATAAGATTTTACATTGTTTAGATCATGTATGTTTAATATGGAAAGTAACTATTTTGAAAGTTTTGAAACTTCCTGATGTAAGTTTGGTTTAAAAAAAGTGCCAAAAAAGTGTAATAAAAAGAGAGTGATGATCTTAAATATGTGAAATTCCACTTGGTTATGTTATTATTTCTTATTGTTTATTTAATATTTAGTTAAATATGTTTAAAATATTCCCTAATAGAGTATATATGTTAATATGTTTTATTGGTTTTTATTTTTTTATTTTTTTAATTGTTACAGATGTTTACATTATATTTGGTGAAAAATGTGTTTACATTATATTTGGTGGAAAGGAGTATGTTGGAGAATGAGACTTAACTCGTTTGGTATGTATGCCATTTTTTCTTTAATAATAAATTGTTTTATTTATCTAAAATGGTACATGTGTACATTTTATTTTAAATTTGTAGATATATTTTATCTTAAATTTTAAAATTTTGAATTCCACAAATGGTTTTTTTTTTCATGTATGAAGTGATCTATCTTAAAGTGATGGCTTAGAGTCCAAAATTTTGGAGTTAAATTTTTGAATCGAGCTTCTTAGTTTTTCTTATGATCCTAAAATGGATGTGGAGCCTATGTATTTGGCGGTGTAACTATTCAAACTTTTATTATATATATGTGTGTGTGTATGTGTGTGGGTCTGGAATTCAAAATATCATTTTATTGTTTGATATTTGATTTCTCTTATATTGTTTATGATGGTGGAATATATTGTTTATTGTTTCATCTTTAATTTCTCGTATATTGTTTATGATGGTGAAATATATTCTTTATTGTTCATTTATAAATAGTCAATAGCTTATAATTTCATTTTTTATGATGGTGAAAGGATAATTTATGTTTTATTGTCAGCGAATAATTTCAATTTTTATGATCTGGTAAAAGATTAATTTATGTTTTATGATACCGTGTTGAAATTGAAAATGTTTTATTTCATTTTATTTATAAACATCATTGTACTATGTCAATTACAACTTATAATTTCAATTTTGTTTGATTTGCAAATATGGTTGAATAGTCAAACATATCATCAAATTATAATCAAGTTATAATAAAATTATCATCAAATTATAATAAAGTTATTGTTAACAAAATTATTTTAAAGAAGAAGTGGGTGTCTTATTTTAAAAAGGGATACCTTTCTGAAGTCCTATGTGGGTTGTTAGTCCTGGGAATTGATAAACTTTTTGAAAGGATTTATCCTAATGGTTGTTGATTTTGCTGCTATTAATGTTCTTCTTTTTTTGGTTCCTTGTTTTAATTTTGTTCCATATGTGCATATTCCAACAAACAAAGGTTCAAGTTGGATGAAATGTCACTGAAATGCGTTTTCTTGGGATATGTTGATAATGAGTTAGGTTACCAGTTTTGGGATCCTCTAAAAAGGAGAAATATTAGAAGTAGGAATGTCATTTTTAATGAAGAACAAGTAGTAACAAAAGTGTGGAGATGCACAATGTTTTTGAAATTCAAGAACAACAAGAAAATCAGCCACCATTACAAGAAGATATTGTTGGAAATAATGAGAAGCCATTGCAACAAAATTAAAATAAAGAACCAAAAAAAGAAGAACATTAATAACAACAAAATCAACAGCCATTACGAGAAATCCTGCCACAAAATTTATCAATTCCCATGTCTAACAGGCCACATAGGCCTTCAGAAAGGTATCCCCCTTCATAATGTATTTTATTTACTGATGAAGGTGAGCTTTTTTGAGTTTAGGAAGCATGCGAAGCAGAAAATAGTATCAAATGGTGAAAGGATATATGAAAGAAGAGATAAAATCCCTACACGATAATATGATGTGGGATTTGGTTGAATGGAAAAAAGGAAGAAATTTTTTAAAGAACAAGTGGATGTATTGAATAAAACACAAAGGCAATGAAAATCAGTAAAGATTTAGAGCAAGGCTAGTGATGAAAAAATTTGTGCAAGAGGAAGGTATTGATTTTACACAAAGTTTCTCTCTTGTTGTCAAAATGTCATCAATAAAAGTAGTACTTGGAATTGTCGTTGCTCTATATTTAGAATTAGAGAAATTAGATGTCAACATAGCCTTCCTCCATGGAGATTTATAGAAAGAGATCTATATGGAGAGACCAAAAGGATTTATTCAAAATGATAGAGAAAATTCGGTCCGGAAGCTGAAGAAGGGTCTCTTTGGGACGAAACAAGCCGTCGTCAATGGTATAAGAAAATTGAATCTTTTATGCATTGTCATGGTTCTAAAAGGTTAAATGTAGATCATCGTATACACATTAAAAGAGATAAAAAATGGAAATTTCATTGTCTTATTATTATATATTGAAGACATGTTGATTATCAAAAAAGATAAGATGATGATTAAAAGGGCTAAAATAATAATTAAACAATGCCTTTGTGTTGACACCCTAAACTTTTGGAAAGAGTGTGTGTGCACCACAAGTTAGCATTGTGCGCTCGGCCAAGAGTTTGCACTACGCAACACTAAGATGTGGTGCATGAGCCAAATAGTGATCTGTTATCTTTTCCAACCTGTTTTGTACTGCTCAGAAAGATTTGAAGAGATATCATGCATAACAAATCCTAGAATATCTTTAGTAATGATTGTAACTATTTTGTAACAACCCTGCTGCTCATGGTTGAGGTTGTGGGTGAGCTCGCAAGGTTGTTATGATTACCACGCTAAAATATACATAAGCAGAATCAATGTCAATATGTAAGCATTGGGTTTTAGGTTAACAAGGATTTCATCATTATGTTAGATATAGATGAGTTAGAGATCCCTCTACGCATTGCAGTATTGATTTTTCACTAGTTTTTTGGAGATATTATGTGAATATAGGAGAGAAATTAGATCGATATAGTAGCATTTTCTCAATCTCTTTTTAACTATGAATTCTCTTTGAGCAGGCTTCAACCATTTGTGGGTTAACATGTACATGAATTATGTCGATATTAATAAATGAAGCATGATTAAAATTTTTCTCTGTATCTTATGGATTTTGGTTGGAATGTATGTCTCACATTATGTAGTATTTTGTGGAGCACCTATGGGGATGTTAGGAATGAATATGAAATGAATATATGGATACAAGTTGAATGTATCATTTTTTTATTGTTACTCTATGAATTGCAGGAAACCTATGGTCTTTGTTATTTTAGCGACGTCACTGATGAGATAAGTGCATGGTGGTCGATAGGCACTACGCAGGAGGTAAGTGCATGTTGGATAGGCACTATGAAAGGTTAGAGTATGAATTAGAAGTAAATTGTTCATAAAAAACATAATAATTAGACAAATTTGACAAGTCAAAACATTAAGGTATGATGAGATATATAGGTTGTACCTAAAATTGATTTAGAATATTCAAAGGAGATTAATGTACAAATGCCTGAGTAAAAACCAAAGTTTGAAACATTTGGACCCCACAGGTGGATTCTAATACATAGAGGAAAATGGTTGAGAGGTAGGTAGTTAGTGATAGGATAGGTGATGATAGCATGGGGAACTAGAATAAGTTATGGAAATAATCCCCCATAGCACACTAATAGTTATGATAGTAGAACCTATCGTTGGTCAGAATTAACATTGAGCACATTCATAGATAAAAAAATAAGTAGCTGGGTATCATGGGGTAAAGTCACCCAACAAGTATTTAACCTCAAATGCACCAATTCCATTCGTTATTCGCAAAGAGAGGAAAGTGTTGAGCCAAAAGAAGAGAATACAACAGAGATTCAAGTGTAGAGTGACGAAATTCCAAGACCATTATAGATTTTAGTGAATTGGTGTTGGGAAATCATTGCACACAACCCTACGGTGAGACCTAAGAACATCTATTGAGCAAATTATGGCAGTACAAGAAACTAGTGGTTCCAAGCAATCAATTTGGATAATGTCTTATGTAAGCAAGTTCAAAGCATGATGGAAATTCCATGTAGTAAACGACCAACATGTGATCGAGCCTGAAATCCCAACCGAGGTAAGTATAATAGGCCCTCTGTTAGTAAAGGTTCCCCAACTTAAATACATATATTTCAACATACAAGATGAGGCTCAGTTCTTATAATTCTGCTTCAATGCATATGTAGAGGATATTCCAAGGGAAGAGGGAAAAATATCAGTGGTCACCAGGAAATGGGCCAAGCCACTAGAGAAATCAAGCATAATATCACTAGTGGATTTCCTATGGGGCACATCCTGTACATCAATTTGTGCATTTGGTTTTTACTCAGTCGATTTCATTTAGGGTTCATTTGGCTATACATGACATACTAAGTCAATTTCGACATAATGTGCAAAGTCTTGGGCCATCGTACATAAGGAGATGATCCATGTAACACCATAATGGCTAAGGATGCCACACAAGAGGAGGTGTACACAAAGTATGGTACACATAGAGGATCAAGAGGAGTTGTAATTTCTGATAGAAATGATGACAAACTTTGATTTGCCACACAGATACATTCCCACAAAATGCTATATAATTGTCGCGAAGATGAGTGTCGATTCGAGGTAATCATTATCATATAGTAATGCGCCCAAGGATTTAAGATACATTGGTCATGTTACTTAATGAATGAGTTTATCGAGGACTACCTGGATGCACAGAATCATAGTTGGATGTTACTCTTGTTGGCCAAGATAATGTGGAAGCCACCACTTGGCCGCAACTACAATTGCAATAAAGAGATACAATAAACAAAGGATAAGAAGGTCGAGTGAATAGTATTTATTTCCAACAATGGTAAACATAACTCATTCCGGATACTGTGAAACCTCATTAACAAGTATGAGGACTATCTAAAATTTGAATGGGATTTCCATAATGTTTGCTTCACCCCCTGCACAAATCAGTATGTCATTTCCAAGATCCTCCTTTTTAGCATTATCAACGAGGATATTCAATAGGTCATTGCAAAGTGGCGAGACAAAATTCGTTGAATATTATATTTGGTCACAAGTGGGAGATTCTAGTCTTGACTCGAGGAATGAGTAAAATGCGTTTAGTATACAATGATGGTTTTGGACCCATGGTTGTTAGGAGGAAGAGATATATGTGGAGAAACCAAAAGGATTTATTCAAAATGATGGAGAAAATTCGGTCTGCAGGTTGAAGAAGGGTCTCTTTGGGACAAAACAATCCCCTTGTCAATGGTATAACAAAATTGACTCTTTTATGCATGGTCATGGTTCTAGAAGGTTAAATGTAGATCATTGTATACACATTAAAAGAGATAAAAAATGGAAATTTTATTGTCTTATTATTATATATTGATGACATGTTGATTATTAGAAAAGATAAGTTGATGATTAAATGGGATAAAATAATAATTAAACAATGCCTTTGTGTTGACAAACTAAACTTTTGGAAAGAGTGTGTGTGCGCCACAAGTTAGTATTGTGCACTCGATCAAGAGTTTGCACCACACGACACCAAGATGTGGTGCATGAGCCAACTAGTGATCTATTGAATTTTCCAACCTGTTTTGTACTGCTCAGAAAGATTTGGAGAGATCTCATGCATAACAAATCCTAGAATATCTTTAGTAATGATTGTAACTATTTTGTAACAACCCTGATGCTCACGGTTGAGGTTGTGGGTGAGCTCGCAAGGTTGTTATGATTACCATGCTCCAATATACATAAGCAGAATCAATGTCAATATGTAAGCATTGGGTTTTAGGTCAACAAGGATTTCATCATTATGTTAGATATAGATGAGTTAGAGATCCTGCTACGCATTGTAGTATTTCTTTTTCACTAGTTTTTTGGAGATATTACGTGAATATAAGAGATAAATTAGATCGATATTGTAGCATTATGTCGGTCTCTTTTTCACTATGAATTCTCTTTGAGTAGGCTTCGACCATTTGTGGATTAACATGTACATGAATTATGTCGATATTAATAAATAAAGCATGAATAAAATGTGTCTCTGTATCTTATGGATTTTGGTTGGAATGTATGTCTCACATTATGTAGTATTTTGTGGAGCAGTTATGTGGATGTTAGGAATGAATATGAAATGAATACATGGATACAAGTTGAATGTTTCATGTTTTTATTGTTACTCTATGAATTGTAGGAAACCTATGGTCTTTTTTATTTTAGCAACGTCTCTGGTGAGATAAGTTCGTGGTGGTCAATAGGCACTACATAGGAGGTAAGTGAATGTTGGATAGGAACTATGCAAGGTTCGAGTATGACATAGAAGTAAATTATTCATAAAAAAATGTAATAATTAGACAAATTAGACAAGTCAAAAAATTAAGGCAGGATGAGATATATAGGTTGTACCTAAAATTGATTTAGAATATTCAGAGGAGATTAATGTACAAATGCCTGAGTACAAACCAAAGGATGAAACATTTGGACCCCACAGGTGGATTCTAATACATAGAGGGAAATCATGGAGAGGTAGGTAGTTAGTGATAGGATAGGTGATGATAGCATGGGGAACTAGAATCAGTTATGGAAATAATCCCCCATGGCACACTAATAGTTATGGCAGTAGAACCTACCATTGGACGGAAGTAACATTGAGCACATTCATAGATAAAAAGATAAGTAGTTGGGTATCATGGGGGAAAGTCACCCAACAAGTATTTAACCTCGAAAGGACCAATTCCATTCGTTATTCACAAAGAGAGGAAAGTGTTGAGCCGAAAGAAGAGAATAAAACAGAGATTCAAGTGTAGAGTGACCCAGATTCCAAGAGAATTATAGATTTTAGTGAATCGGTGTTGGGAATTCATTGCACACAACCTGACGGTGAGACCTAAGAACATCTATTGAGCAAAGTGTGGAAGTACAAGAAACTAGTGGTTCCAAGAAATCAATTGGGATAATGTCTTATGTAAGAAAGTTTAAATCATGATGGAAACTCCAGGTAGTAAACGACCAACATGTGATCGATCCTAAAATCCCAACCGAGGTAAGTATAATAGGCCATCTGTTAGTAAAGTTTCCCCAACTTAAATACATATATTTCAACATACAAGATGAGGCTCAGTTCCTAGAACTGTGCTTCAATGCATATGCAGAGGATATTCCAAGGGAAGAGGGAAAAATATCCGTGGTCACTAGGAAATGAGCCAAGCCACTAGAGAAATCAAGCATAATATCATTAGTGGATTTCCCATGGGGCACATCTCGTACATCAATTCATGCATCTGGTTCTTCCTCAATCGATTTCATTTAGGGCTCATTTGGCTACACACGACATACTAAGTCAACATTGACATAATGTCCAAAGTCTCAGGTTGTTGTACAAAAGGAGATGATCCAGGTAACGCAATAATGGTTAAGGATGCCACACAAGAGGAGGTGTACACAAAGTATGGTTCACATAGAGGATGAAGTGGAGCTATAATTTCTGACATAAATGGTGCTAAACAAAGATTCACCACATAGATACATTCCCACAAAATGCTACGCAACTGTCGCGAGGATGAGTGTTGATTCGAGGTAGTCATTATCATAGAGTAATGCGCCCAAGGAATAAAGATGCATTAGTCATGTTACTTGAAAAATGAGTTTATCGAGGACTACCTGGATGCACAGAATCATAATTGGATGTTACTATTGTTGGCCAAGATAATGTGGAAGCCACCACTGGGCCACAACTACAACTGCAATAAAGAGATGCAATAAAGAAAGGATAAGAAGGTCGAGTGAATAATATTTATTTCCAGCAATGGTAAACATAACTCATTCCACATATTGTACAACCTCATTAACAAGTATGAGGACTATCTAAAATTTGAATGGGATTTCCATAATGTTTGCTTCGCCCCCAACATAGATCAGTATGTCATTTCTAATATCCTCCTTTTTAGCATTATCGAGGAGGATATTCAATAGGTCATCGCAAAGTGGCAAGACAAAATTCGTCGAATATTATATTTGGTTACAAGTGGGAGATTCTAATCTTGACTCGAGGAATGAGTAAAATGCGTTTAGTATACAATGGTGGTTTTGGGCCCATGGTTGTTTGGAGGAAGAGATGTATATGGAAAAACCAAAAGGATTTATTCAAAATGATAGAGAAAATTCAGTCTGCGGGTTGAAGAAGGGTCTCTTTGGGATGAAACAAGCCCCTCGTCAATGGTATAAGAAAATTGACTCTTTTATGCATGGTCATGGTTCTAAAAGGTTAAATGCAGATCATCGTATACACATTAAAAGATATAAAAAATGGAAATTTCATTGTCTTATTATTATATATTGAAGACATGTTGATTATCAGAAAAGATAAGTTGATGATTAAAAGGGATAAAATAATAATTAAACAATGCCTTTGTGTTGACACCCTAAACTTTTGGAAAGAGTGTGTGTGCGCCACAAGTCAGTATTGTTCGCTCGGCCAAGAGTTTGCACCACGCAACACCAGGATGTGGTGCGTAACTATTTTGTAACAACCCTACTACTCACGGTTGAGGTTGTGGGTCATCTCGCAAGGTTGTTATGATTACCACACTCCAATATACATAATAAGAATTAGTGTCAATATGTAAGCATTGAGTTTTAGGTTAACAAGGATTTAGAGATCCCGCTACGCATTGTAGTATTGATTTTTCACTAGTTTTTCAGAGATATTACATGAATATAAGAGAGAAATTAGATCAATATAGTAGCATTTTGTCAGTCTCTTTTTCACTATGAATTCTCTTTGAGCAATCTTCGACCATTTGTGGATTAACATGTAAATGAATTATGTCAATATTAATAAATAAAGCATGAATAAAAAATTTCTCTGTATGTTATCGATTTTGGTTGGAATGTATGTCTCACATTATGTAGTATTTTTTGGAGCACTTATGTGGATGTTAGGAATGAGTATTAAATGAATACATGGATACAAGTTGAATGTTTCATGTTTTTATTGTTACTCTATGAATTGCAGGAAACCTATGGTCTTTGTTATCTTAGCGGTCTCTCTGGTGAGATAAGTGCATGGTGGTCGAAAGGCACTATGCAGGAGGTAAGTGCATGTTGGATAGGCACTATGCAAAGTTAGAGTATGACTTAAAAGTAAATTATTCATAAAAAAACGTAATAATTAGATAGATTAAACAAGTCAAAAAATTAAGGAAGGATGAGATATATAGGTTGTACCTAAAATTGATTTAGAATATTCAGAGGAGATTTATGTACAAATGCCTGAGTACAAACCAAATTATGAAACATTTGGACATCACAAGTGGATTCTAATACATAGAAGGAAATGGTGGAGAGGTAGGTAGTTAGTGATAGGATAGGTGATGATGTAACGAACCGCCTCGTTACGACAACTATTCTAGTATACAGGTGCAAATTTTTTTTATTTTTTTTTTCTTGTGCTACGGTGGGTGCGCGTGTGTTGAAGTAACATCATGCTTAACTCTACAAAGCCACTCGACTAACGACAAGACTCAACACTGGGTTCAACACAAGAACGCTGAACGCCTAAACGAGAACTATCACAACACAACCCTAGGCAGAGGTGCACAACGCAGACACTTACGAGAGTAAAACTGACCACTACATACGACTGACCTCCCACCCATCCTACCCTGCAAGGTTAGGACCTCCAAGAAACATAATCAACGCTCAAGCCCGGTTTCCCATCGTCTTTAACCATTTAAGGTCTCAGGGCTGGCGACTGTTCTGATGAACATGGAGGTGTCTACATCCCACCCGACACCACAGACCAAGCAACCAACGATCCACAATCAAGTGACATAAACTAAAAGGAACCAGTACGCCCCTTTCGGAAGGCGGGCGACAAGGACTCGGACTACGAACATTATCTAATGACGAGGCAATGTCTAAGACTCATCTATGTATGAATACTAGCTAGGTTCTCCATAGTATCTCAAATGCCTCCAAGGTTAATACCT
>JZKD02S2407611.1:361366-376155 GCA_000966675.3 Picea glauca
AAAACCCAAGCCTCTTACTACTAAAGAACAAATATTGCATGTACACTTAAACCAATGTGCCTCTCTCTATTTTGTGCACCCAATAACACCAAACAATGCCACTCACTCTTCTCCTGAAACAATGACTCCCCTCCTCCAAGATTTTGCAAAGATGTTTCAACCTACGAAGGGACTCCCCCCCTCTCGACACATTGACCATTCCATTCATATCATCCTGGGATCTGCTTTACCTAATGCCCCTACTTACCAGTTGTCCCCAATAGAAACAAAGGAAATGGAAAGAAAATTAACCGACCTCATCAACTATGGCCACATCCAACCTTCATCTTCTCCCTGTGCTTCTGCTGCATTTGTCATTCCCAAAAGAGATACCTAGGAAATGTGCCTTGTCACTAATTACCGAGCCTTGAACAAAGACAAAATAAAAAACTGTTAACCCCTGCCCTGGATTGAGGATATAGTTGACACCCTCCAAGGACCTAAGTGGTTTACTCAATTGGATTTGATAGTAAGCTACCATCAAGTACGAATGAATCTAGATGATTTTTGGTAAACAATGTTCAAGACCAAATTTGGTCTTTTTGAGTGAAAAGTAATGCCTTTCGGCCTCACCAACGCCCCAACCACTTTCATGAGGCTCATCAATGACATCTTCAAGGAACATTTGGGTCACTTTGTGGTCATATAATTAGATTACATTCTCATCTTTAGGCAGACATGGGACAGTCACATGCAACATGTCCGACAAGTGCTCCAAATTCTCTGAGAACACAAGTTACAAGTCAAAGAAAAGAAGTCCTATTTTGGTCAAGCTTCAGTTCCCTATCTCGTCTTTGTGGTCAACTTGGAGGGTATACAACCAGATCAAGCCCACATCCAAGAATTGAAGCAATGGCCTCTACCTTATTCAACTAAGGAGCTCAAAATCCTTCTGGGTGGCATCAATTTCTACCGTAAGTTCATCCCCTCTTTTTCACATCTTTCTCTTCCTTTTCATGAGATCTCAAATACGTCTTCTACATTCATCTGGACTAAAGAAGAAACTAATCAATTTGCTCATCTCAAAGACGTCCTCTGCTCATCCCCTATATTACATCTGCCGAACCTCTCCGAACCCTTTGAGATTGATTTTGATGCCTCACAATATGCTATTGGTGCCATACTTAAATGGGGAAGACACCCCATTTCTTAACACTCTAAAACCATGTCTGAGGCAAAGAAAAATTATAGCGCCTATGACAAGGAATTTTACAGTCTGGTTCAAGTGCTCAAGCAGTGGAGGCATTATTTGTTGGGTAAAGAAATAATTCTTCATACAGACCACCACCCTTTGATTTTCATCAAATCTCAATCAAATATTCAAGAACAAAGGCACCTTAAATGGGCCTCCTACATTCAACAATTTCACTTAGTCATCAGATATAAGAAAGGAACTTCTAATAAGATGGTTGATTTTCTAAGCCAACCTCCCACTCTAGTTCTTTCCATTCTAGAAGTGCGTTGTGCTACCTATGACACATGGAGAGATCAATATGATACTGACCCTGACTTTCGAGATACTTGGGAAGCCTTGCAAAGTCCCACAATTATCAATCAGACCCCCTTCCTAGACAACACTATTCAATATGGATGGATCTATAAGTTGAATTTATTATGCATTCCACACTCAGAAGAATGCATCTTTCTCATCAGGGAGGCACATGATTTAGCCTATGGGGGCCACTTCGATAGCACAAAGACTATTCAACATCTACAATGTCACTTCCATTGGCTTTCCATGCAGACTCAAGTAGAAAAATTTATCAGAGCCTATGCATTATTCTCACAATCCAAGCCATCCAACCTGAAGCTTGGGTTATATCAACCACTGCCTCTTCCTTCTCATTTTTGGGATTTAATATCAATGGAATTCCTCAGTGGAATTCTAACAACCCAAAAGAAACATGATGCAATCTGGGTAGTGGTATGTCTCTTCAACAAAATGGAACTTTTTATCCCATGCACAAAGACTACTACAACAACGCAAACAACATAACTCTACTTCCGACTTGTCTAGCCCTATTTTGGCCTCCCAAGCACTATCATCTCATACATAGATTCTTGCTTCCTCAACACATTTTGGAAGACAATATGGGCACTATTGGGGTGCCACCTCAAGTTTTCTACTGCATTCCATCCTCAAACAGATGGCCAAACTGAATTTGTCAAGAGAGTCTTGGTTCATGCTCTTCGAACTCGCTTTGGGTGCAAGAAACAATGGGACAATTACTTGCACATTCTACAACATAGCTACAACAAGGCAAGACATTCTTCTACAAGATTTTCACCTTTTAAAGTCTGTTTGGTCTTCCAACTAGCATTTCCAACCAAGCGCCCACTCACTTAGGCTCCTCAAGGAACCTTCCATCAACAGCAGGAACAACTCTCAGCACAATGATTTCTCCAACAAATTGCACAATGCTACACTGCAGTAACAATGACACTTCAAGCAACCCAACAACATGCCAAACAGTGCCATGACAAACAAAGAACATTCATGTCCTTTCAACCATGGGATCAAGTCTGGTTACACTTGGATAAGAAGTGCTTAAAAGGCCACAATTACAATCTTCTTCCAATAAGATATGGTCTATATACCATCCTCGATAAGATTGGAGAAAATTCTAATAGGTTGGATCTGCCACCACAACTAGGAATCCACAATGTCATTAATGTAAGTCACTTAAATTTTTTTGAGACTTCCCTCTTGGAATAACGAGTCACCATCACTCATCTAGTGGAAAAAATTCCCAGTTTCCAACTCCCATTGGCCCAATACACTGTACTGGACACCCAGACTCACTCTACAAGGCACTAGACATACACTTCATATTTGGTAGCTCTCCAAGGCCAAAATCCTTCTTAGGAAAAGTGGATCACAAATTATGAATTGCACAACAAGTTTCCTCATCTTCTCATGGAATCTTGGATGCTTCCAAATCTAAACAAGGAGGAATTGGGCCAAGGAGGCCACCTAGGGGAACACCCACCTCGGGTGCACAACTCAGTCACCTAGGTGCAACACATTTTCACCTTTTGATGATAAATTAAGAATATGTAAATAAATGGTTCCCTCAGTATATAAGGTGAACCAAGGCTATAATAAATCATTCTTACTTTTTCTTTCGAAGATACGTGTTTCATTTGTTCTATTTTCTGAGCTTGCAATTTACGTTTTCTGCAATTTTGCTTTTGTGGTTTTCTGAGAAATAACCAGTGCACCTTCCTTCATGGCTACATCTTGGTGACTCCTTTATCCATGATTCCACCTATGAGATCCAAATTATTACATTATATAGCCACTGTCTCAAGGATCAAATCATTTTCCTTCAAGTTTTCTAAGGAAAAAGGGAGGGCGCATCAACCTGGGGTTTGCACCCTTGCAGGTTTCTCCTTTGTCAGGATGAGATGAATTCACCCTCTTCTATGGATGCACTAAGCCTATCCCACTTATCCTCAGGGATCCAATTGATATATCCAACCCCTCTTGGCCACTCTCAGATCATCCTGGCTTTGGATCTCCATTTCTTGGTAACCCAAACCAATGGTGCGCCCATGTTTCGATTTCTACCCCTGAGGATTTTTTGGTCAGAAGCCAAACTATGGCTTGTGCGGTCACCTTCTCCTGTAGATAGACTTCTTGGAAATATTACCCATTAATGTTAGAAGAGTAATATTTTTCTATGTGAGACCAAATAAAATAAAAGGTGTTCTCTAATTGTTCTACATTTTGGTATTTTTGGTCGGAATCTGACCATATAAATGTAAGAGAAAATACAATCTTACTTTTTATAAATTGCATTTATCAATGCATAGATGGATTGTTAAACACTAAGAAACTCTGATTATACAGACTTAACTACTCAAATATACATATTCAATGATTTCTCACCAGATTTTGGGGAAAATTAAACAGATAATCTCCCCCCAGAAAAGACAAAACCTAGAATATTTAGATTGGGACATGACTTCTTCATACTTGAATGGTTTTTTGGTAGCCCATTTTATTTTTATACCTTCTTCTATGATAGCATACACGTGTTTGGTTTAGTTTAACTTTATTATTAAGTGTTTATTATATTTTAACAACCGTGGTCCCACAACGAAGTCTTTTGTACGATATTTTGTGTGTGTAGGGTTTTCGCAGTACATCACTCATTTTTCCACATAAAATAGGTGGTGTTGTTTTCTTGTTTATTTTTCATCATTTTAATTATGTTTGGTGTCTTACCATGAGATTTATTTAAGTTTATTATCGAGTGTTTTTTTATTTTTTAACAACTGGTAGTTGTTGGAGATTAGGTGTGTGTAGAGTTCATTTACAGGTTCCTCCAATGGAGTAGATGTTAAACATTGAAAATATTACCAGTGTAAAATTTATCATATGGAGGTCAAAAATGGAATATGTAATGAGCATAAAACATCTAAAATTGCCAATTGAGGAAAAATCAAAGAAACCATCATTGATAACCTATGAAGATCGTGATAAGTTAAAATTGAAGACAATTTCTACTCTCCAAGAGCGTTTGACAAACATGATATACTTCCATGTTTTGAAAGAAAATACAACTGAGTCGATATGGAAATAGCTTCATGATTTATGTGAATGGGACACAACAGTGAACACGTTATTTTTTATGAAGTGGTTGTTTAACCTCAAAATGAAGAAAGGGAGCCCAAACATTTAAATCAGTTTCACAAAGTGTTAACCCAAAAATTCATTGAAGATTGCATTTTATGATGAGATACAAGCACTCCTACTCTTGAGTTGAATGTATGATAGTTTGAAAAACTTGGTTTTCACCATAAGTAATGCAACACCAAAAAGTAAAATGTGTTTTTAAGATGTTTCTAGTAGTTTATTAAATGAGGAGATGTGGAAGAAATCCATACGAGAGGAAATGTCAAATATGGAGGCATTAACCCTTTGCGACTGCGGAAGGAAACCAATAGAAAGAAATCAAGGTGACACATCTCTAGAGATAAGTCAAATACTAGGCATGGAAGAATAACCTGCTATCATTGTGGAAAACTTGGCCATGTCATAAAATATTGCAGGATGTTAAAAAGGGAGAAAAAGGAAGCCAACAACGATAGTAATTAATAAACTATTGTTGTTACATGAGATGGTGAGGTATTAATCATTGTTTCTTTTGAGGATGCATGCCTTTATACATATAGTCATGATACTGATTATATTTTATATTATGTAGCTTCCTACCATGCTACCCCAAGCACATAAAATTTGATCTCTTATAAATTTGTTAATGTGGGTATGGTTTGCTTAGGTAATAAAAATCTTTGTAATATTGAAGGAGAGAGAGATGTTCTAATAAATATAGAAGATAGCCTTACTACATTTCTTAAACACTTTGTACATGTACCAAATCATGGAATGAATTTGGTTTCAGTTAGGAAGCTAGAGGATGAAGGATTCCATATAGTGTTTGGAAAGGGAAGATAGAAAATTGTAAAGGGTTCATTGGTTGTTTCAAAGGATAAGAAAAGAGGCACTCTCTACACAGTAAAATCAAAACTATAGAAATTAGATATTGTTTCTACAGCTACAAAGGAGGATCCTACAAAAAATTGTCGCACAAAAGACTTGGGTACATGACTGAAAGAGGCCTAAAAATCCCTTTTGAACAAATTTTTTTTCCTACGATTAAACATTCATAATTTAAACTTTGCGAACATCGTATTATGGGTAGATATAAAAGGGTATCATTTATAAGGGATAGACCTAAAATGGATACACTTGGTACATTCTGATTTTTTTCGCCTAGTTAATGTAAAATCACTGGGAGGGAATGCTTACTTTGTTACTATTTATTGATGATGCATCAAAAAAGGTGTTGGATTTCCATATCAAGAGAAAGGACGAAGTTCTAGGATCTCTTCACAAATTTCATATGGATTTTGAAAGGAAAACTAATAAATTATTAAGATGTAATATAACAAATAATGGTGGAGAGTATTTCTCTAAATCCTTCGAAGAATATTGTAGTAAACATGGTAAAAACATTTCCATGCACCCCACATCAAAATGGAAGTTTTGAGAGAATAAATCAGACAATAATGGAGAAGGTGAGAAGTATGCTTTCAAATCCTTACTTGGCTAATTATTTTTGGGCAGAGGTTCTTCATATATATTTTTGCTTAATAAATCTCTCTCCAAGAACCTCGTTAGATGATGGCATCCATGAAAAACTATGGGTTGATAAGGGTTTATGTTACAATCATCTAAAAAAAAATTGGTTGTGAAGCATATGTGCATATTCCTACAAACTGAGGTTCACTTTGGATGAAAAGTCACTGAAATACATTTTCTTGGAATATGTTCATAATCAATTAGGTTACTAGTTGTGGTATCCTCTAAAAAGGAGAGTTATTAGAAGTAGGGATGCCATTTTTAATGAACAACAAGTACTAACAAAGGTTTAGACATGCACAATGTTTTTGAAATTCAAGAACAAAAATAAAATCAGCCACCATTACAAGAAGACACTATTGGAAATAATGAGAAGCCCTTGCAACAAAATTAAAACATGGAAAAAAAAGAGAAGAACAATAATAAAAACAAAATTAACAACCATTAGGAGAAATACTGCCACAAAATTTATCGATTCCCAAGTCTAACAGGCCATATAGGCCTTCGAAAAGGTATCCCCCCTTAGAATGTATTTTATTGACTAATGAATGTGATCCTATTTGAGTTTAGGAAGCATGCGAAGGAGAAAATAGTATCAAATGGTGAAAGCCTATATGAAAAAAGAGATGAAATGCGTACATGATAATAAGATGTGGTATTTGGTTGAATGAAAAAAAATAAGAAATGTTTTAAAGAAGAAGTGGGCGTATTGAATAAAACATGAAGGAAAGGAAAATCAATAAGATTTAAAGCAAGCCTAGTGATGAAACCATTCACGCAAGGGGAAGGTATTGATTTTACACAAATTTTCTCTCTTGTTACCAAAATTTCATTAATAAAAGTAGTAGTTGGTCTTGTAGTTGATCTAGATTTAGAATTGGAGAAATTAGATGTCAACATAGGCTTCCTCCATGGAGATTTGGAGGAAGAGATATATATGGAGTAGCCAAAAGGATTTATTCAAAAACATAGAGAAAATTTGGTTTGCAGGTTGAAGAAGGATCTATGTGGGATGAAACAAGCCCCTCATCAATGGTATAAGAAATATGACTCTTTTATGCATGGTCATGGTTCTAAAAGGTTAAATGTAGATCATTGTATAAACATTAGAAGAGATAAAAAAAAGGAAATTTCATTGTCTTATTATTGTATATTGATGACATGTTGATTATCAAAAAATATAAGTTGATGATTAAAAGGGCTAAAATAATAATTAAACAATGCCTTTGTGTTGAGACCATAAGTTGTTGGAAAGAATGTATGTGTGCCACAAGTCAGTGTTTTGCGCTTGGCCAAGATTTTGCACCATGCGGCACCAAGATGTATTGCATGAGCCAACTAATGATCTATTGTGTTTGACAACTAGTTTTGTACTATTAACAAAGACTTGGAGAGATCGCAAGCATACCAAATCCTCCAATATATTTAGTAATGATTGCAACTATTTTTGTAACAACCCTGTTGCTCATGGTTGAGGTTGTCGGTGAATTGGCAAGGTTGTTATGATTACCACACTCCAATACACATAAGAGGAATGCATGTCGATATGTAAGAATTAGGTTTTAGGTTAACAAGGATATCACCATTATGTTAGTTATAGATGATTTAGAGCTCCAACTACACATTGTAGTATTTCTTGATGTGTTTTTTTTCACTAGTTGTTTGGATATATTACATGAATATGAGCGAGAAATTAAATCGAGCTAGCAACATTTTGTCGGTCTCTTTTTCACTCTAAATTATCTTTCAGAAGGATTCGTCCCTTTGTGGATTAACATGTATTTGAATGATGTTGATATTAATAAATGGAGAATGAATAAAAAAATTCTCTTTATCTAATGAATTCCAACTGGAATGTATGTCTCACATTATGTAGAATTTTGTGGATTACTTATGTGGATGTTAGGAATGAATGTGAAATGAATGCATGGATACAAGTTGAATGTTTTGTGTTTTTATTGTTCCTTTATGATTATAGGAAACCTATGGTATTTTTTATTGTAATGAAATGTCTGGTGAGGTAAGTACATGGTGGCTAATAAGCACTATGTAGGAGGTAAGTGCATGTTGGATAGGTACTGTGCAAGGTTAGAGTACGACTTAGAAGTAAATTATTTGTAAAAAATGTAATAATTAGACAAATTAAACAAGTCCAAACAATATGGGAGGATGAGATATATAGGTCATACCTAAAATTGATTTAGAATATTTCGAGGAGATTAATTTACAAATGCCCAAGTACAAACCAAAGTATGAGACAATTGGACCCCATAGGTAGCTGCCAATACACAGAAGGAAATGGTGGAGAGGGACAGGTAGTTAGCACTAGGATAGGTGATGATAGCATGGGGAAATAGAATTGGATGGCACACTAATATTTATGGTAGTAGAACCTATTGTTGGCTGGAATTAACATTGAACACATTCCTAGATAAAAAGATAAGTAGTTGGGTGTCATTGGGGAAATTCACCCAACAAATATTTAACGCTCGAATGACCCAACTCCATTCGTTATTCGCAGAGAGAGAAAAGAATTGAGCCGAAATAAGAGCATATAATGGAGTGTCGAGTGCAGAGTGACCAAAATGCCAAGAGAATTATATCTTTTAGTGAACAAATGTTGCGAATTCGTTGCACATAAACCTATGATGAGACCTAAGCACAGATCCTGAACAAAGTGTGGTAGTACAACAAACTAGTGGTTCCAAGAAATCAACTGGGATAATTGTTTCGGTAAGAAATCCCAAAGCATGAAGGAAATTATAGGAACTAAAGCAACAATATGTGATGGAACCCAAAATACCAACTGAGGTAAGTATAAGAGGCCCTATTTTAGTAAGGGTTCCCCAACTTAAATACGTATATTTCTACATACAAGACCAGGTGCAGTTCTTAGAACTTTTCTTTGATGCATATGCATAGGATATTCCAAGGGTCGTTGGAAAAATAACAGTGTTCACAACGAAATGGGCCAATCCACTAGAGAAATCAAGGATAATATCATTAGTGGATTTCTCACGGGGCACATCCTATACTTCAATTTCTGAATCGAGTTCTTACTCAGTCGATTTCATTTAGGATTCATTTGGCTAGACATATCATACTAAGTCAATATCGACATAATGTGCAAAGTCTCGGGCCTTTGTACAAAAGGAGATGATCCAGGTAATGTGATAATGGCTAAGGATTCCACAGAAGAGGAGGTGTAGAAAAAGTATGGTACACATAGAGGATCAAGAGGAGATATAATTTCTAATATAAACGATGCCAAAGTTCAATTCGCCACAAAGATACTTTCCCGCAAAATGCTATGCAAGTGTCGCGAGGATGAGTGTCGACTGGGGGTAATCCTTATTTTAGAGTAATGCACCCAAGGATTCAAGATTCATTGGGCCCGTTACTTGATGAATGAGTTTAACCAATACTACCTGGATGCACAGAATCATAGTTGGATGTTACTCTTGTTGGCCAATATAATGTGGAAGACACCACCGGGTTGCAACTACAGCTGCAATAAAGAGATGCAATAGAGAAAGGATAAGAAGGTCGAGTGAATAATACTTATTTCCAACAATGGTAAAAAGAATTGATTCTGCATACTGTACAACCTCACTAACAAGTATGAGTACTATCTAAAATTTGAATGGTATTTCAATAACGTTTTCTTCACCCCCCATGCAGATCAGTATGTCATTTCCAGGATCCTCCCTTTTAGCATTATCGAGGAGGATATTCACTAGGTCATCACAAAGTCATGAGAAAAACTTCGCCCAATCTTATATTTGGTCTGAAGTGGGAGATGTTAACCTTGACTTGAGGAACAAGTCAAATGTGTTTAGTATACAATGGTGGTTTCAGGCCCATGGTTCTTTTAGTATCCTAGGGTATTTGTCTACCTTCTTCGATGAGTGCATATGTATGTGTACTATCCCACCCATAGGAAAACAACAGAGTTGAGTTGAAGCTCGATGTATCTGTTTTTCTAATAAATAAAAGATGTTGTTCCTTTTGGGTGTTTTTTTTTCTGATACATTGTTCAATTTTCCACTGAAAATAAGTGGTATTTTGTTCTTGTTTATTTCTGTCTTTTTTATTATTTTTGTTGTCTTATCATGAGATCTGTTTAAGTTTATTATTGCGTACCACTTATTTTCTAAGAGACATAGATGGAATGTTCAAACTAAGTATCTAATAGTGATATAAGTTAACATGAAAAAAATGTAAAACTATATCACTTAAATTTACGTGAATATTAATAAATATTATGTTATTAGTAGTAACATATTAAAAATGTTTGGATCATGTAGAGGGATTGTTGGAGATTAAATAATATAAAAAAATAATAATGTCCATGTTATACATTTAGTTGTATAATGCAAACAAATTAAATGTGTTGTCAATATTTTAATGTTTTAAAATGTTGAACATCTATTTTGTATGATAAATTTTAATAAACTGTATTTTTCAAAGTTAATAAGATAAAACATTTTGTATTATGAAAAAATTCTAGTTTTAACAAATTAGACTTCAAAACTCTTAATAAGATGAAATATTTTTAAATTATTTTTATAATTGCAATGTATATAATTGCATTAAATGTATTAAATGAATTGTATTATGGATATTAAACTATGTTGAATCTATTTTGTATAATTAAAAATTGTGATTTTAATAAATTCAATTTTGTAGATTAATAACATAAAATATTTGTACATTATCTTGATAATTGTGATGTTTATATAGTATAGGAAACCAAGCCTATGACATAACATAGTTGTTAAAAAAAAAAAAAATGAACATTACAAATTAGTAATTCAAAGTTTTCGTTTCATATTTCAAGATATATTGTGAACATATTGAAAGTTATTAGCTAAGAGATGAGAAAGTTTACATTGATGAGAAATTAAGAATGAGATGTAAATGAGTAGACATTATGAAATTTTAAGAAAATAAAGAAAAATAAAATTATGCATCTAAACTTTAATAAATTACATAACTTATTGAATTTGCAAAACATGATATCATGAGTTTTAATAAATTGCATATTATGAATGTTTTAAAACACCATTAAAAACATAAATACATTACAAATACATAAATTTTATAATACACAATCTTTATATAAATATAAACATTATATTTTACTAGGTTTAAAGAGAAGGAGGTGGAGGTGTAGGTGTAGGATCACCATAATCCAAAGGTAATCCAACATCTTCAACTGCATACTTTGGAGGTGGAGGTGAGTGGCTATTTGCTATAGGATCACCATAATCCAAAGGCAATCCAACTTCTTCAACTACATACTCCAAAGGTGGAGGTGAGTGGCTATTTGCTATAAGATCACCATAATCCAAAAGAAATCTAACATCTTCACCTGCCGTCTTATTTGTGGTCTGGATTACCCTCTTATGTGTGATCATAAATCCCTTTTCATGTTCAACTATTTTTTAGATTCTACAGATATCTACAAAAATAAATGATGAAAAGAAACATCCATCTCTCAATTTTCTCCACACATTTTTCCTCTTAATTTATAAAATAAAATCCTATCTGACACTTTTTCTTTTAATTTATGAAATCCTATTACACAATTTTTCTCTTAATTTAGGAAATATTAAATCCTATTCGTCTCATAACTATATTTCTCACCTCAGATAATTGGTATTCCTTACTGACATCCATTGTATAAATCATGCCCCTGCACAAGTAAAGAAATCGCGAGTCCCCATTTTAACCCAGAAGTGCAGGTTTAAAGAAATTCATAAGTCTCAAGATTCGGTATGTATTTCAATTTTCGCATTGATTCGGTATGTATTTTAGTATTTCAAAATTTAAGAAAACTAACATATTTATGCTAATGAAGTTGGATATGCTTCATTTAGCTAACTATTTACATATATGTCGAAGTAGAACAATATTTATTTAATTATCACACAACACTTAGAAGGCTATACATTTGGCATCCAAGATGATAAATGTTAATAGCGTATGACAATATACTCACAATGTATTAAATACATGAAAATATCTATATTTGTAAAATGCAGGTGAAACACTATTTATTTAGCTCCCATGTAGGCAATAGTATAAATTAGAGTAGTGTGGGGACTTGTTCCACTTGTGAACGGTGTAACAATATGCAGGATCTTCACGATTTTATAATATCATTATGTTCACATAATAAAACTCTATCATTTGCAAAATATTGGTTGACAAAATAAACAAGGGAAACGAAAAACAAAAGAGTCTTTATATTTAATTAATGTACATATAATAGAAAATGAGTGGCATATTACGTGATGCGCATAAAGAAGTAACAACAACGATCAAAATAATGGGAAGAAGGCCACATTCATAACTTGTTTTGCCATGTCTACAGATGGAGTATTATATTTCGTTTAGAAGTGCCAGGGGAATATCACTTATTTATATGTAAAGCATGGATGTGAAGTGGGAAGAGGGTGGCGATTTTGTTATAATTAGCACTCTCGTTTCAACTGATCACAAGATTTTGATGCTAAATTAAGCTAGATTCGGATGGAAATGAAAATGGGAGTATAACTGTTGCACTACCAATTAACAAAAGCAAAAACCTGTACGATCTTATTCGAGCGGGGTGCTATTGCAACGACCGTTAATGCTAAAAGCTCAAGATGTTGGATCACTAGATTTGACC
The DNA here is from genome assembly GCA_000966675.3 of Picea glauca. Classification (NCBI taxonomy): domain Eukaryota; kingdom Viridiplantae; phylum Streptophyta; class Pinopsida; order Pinales; family Pinaceae; genus Picea; species Picea glauca. Next base: position 374,233 of record JZKD02S2407611.1, read on the forward strand.
TTTCTTGATTTTTACCCTTGGAAATTGTTGATTTTGGTGAACATTGAAAATCCCATGAGAATCGATCTGCCATTATAAAAAATTGTTAGGAAGAAAAGGAAAAAAAAAATTTAACTTTCTCACATCGAAAAAAGCAAAGTCTTTGTGTAACATACTGCTCTTTACCACACCCAATGTGACTTATTCTTGTGGACACTTGTGTGCAGGTGATCCAGTTCACTATATGATTGACTAATTTGATTATGGAGCATGATGATGTTTGTGGATTTGATGATATGTTATTTGACGATATTTATATCAAAAGGTTCTATTGACTAGTTTTCCTCGGTGTAAAGGACTCTGGACGTTTGAGGATGTCAATGGCATCGAAGGATATTCTTGGACTCTGGATCAAGTCAGGGAGTGGACAACTATAGTTTGAATGCTTTGATATTACATATGTGTCATATGACTAGATATTATGATGTTGATTGTTATCGCTAACACATTTCGGTGATGGATGCAAGCTGACGCTAGCTTGCTGACCAGACTCACATTAGGAGTAAAAAAGTCATGCATGACAATGAGAGACATTGAGGGAGAGGTGTGGCAGTAGCCCTGCCACAACCTAATACCACTCCTATTGTGGCTCGAACTGTAGATTAATGATTACCTTATTTGATAAGACCCATGATGTCATGAGAGAAGTCACTCACGATGATTATGAGGGGCGCACAATAATGCATGGTCCTTATTTGATCCGTCATAATTTTTTAATGACTTATGGTTGAGTTTTAATTTTTCATGCGTTAATTAACCACTTGAGAAAACTTAGTGAAGAATGAGGAAATAAGAGAAATTATTATAGCCATATACACATATGTAGATTTGAAATGAAATAATAGACAGCAGACCATAACACACAGAATGATAACGAAGTTTGGCACAAATTTGCCTACGTCTCCGGGTCTTTTCTCTGTGGGGGAGGCTTCTTTATTTCTGTTCAAAAGCTCAAAAGTACATTGTTGCAATCCATAATGGCTATAAGACAGATCTGGTTATGTTCTTCCAGATCTCTAGAACCATGTAAAGAAAACGACACGCAAAACGGACGTCCAAAGCTCCCAGAAATGATCCGACAGTGTCTCCTCCACAAAAGCTTCTCTGCCTCAAAATGGCTTTGGCTTGGCTTCTCCTCAGCATAATTCTTCTCTGAATACCCCTTCATGGCCTCAAACAGGCCTTCGTTATATAGCTTGGGAGTTGGTTTCTCATCTCCAACTTCCCCCTAAAATTTAGGCTCCTTAAATGCCCAATAACTCCCAAAACTGGAGAAAAATAATTAAAAATAGGTTTAATTACCATTAAAACCCAAAAATTAGTTACAAAACCCACTTTATAGTTATAAATCTGTCCTAGCCCCTTCTCCCTAGGCATGCGCCCCCTTGACAGGGTCATATGGGTTCATATGGCCAAGAGGTAGCCCAAAGGGTTAAGCACTAACCCCTCTCCATTCAATATTTTGCAATATATTTCATATTGTAGGTTTTATATCATAAGCAATAATTTGGTGTATTGGCAAAAGACCATTTCTTAAGGTGTTGGGCTTGGTGGTGGTCATGGGTTCAAATCCCATGGACCTCAAAAAAAAAATTTTGAAGCATGCCACTTCAATTGATGACTGGGTAACAATTTTTTGAAGCATGCCACTTCAATTGATGACTGGGCCATGTGGCATCTCCCCATTTGACGGATTAATACTACTTATCAGTTATTGACAGGTCCAGTTTCGTGCCACATGTTTGTCTTGTCAACGAACCTACCCAATAACCATCAACTAGAGAGTGCCACGTCATCTCCTGCATAGTCAGCATGCTAATGTCATCAGCATTGACTTTTTGACCAGTTGACCTTTGACTTTTACCTATTTGGGCTTTCGATCAT
>JZKD02S2407611.1:379222-390880 GCA_000966675.3 Picea glauca
AAAAGACCATTTCTTAAGGTGTTGGGCTTGGTGGTGGTCATGGGTTCAAATCCCATGGACCCCAAAAATAATTTTTTGAAACATGCCACTTCAATTGATGACTGGGTGCCACGTGGCTGCTCATGACTGGGCCACGTGACATCTCCCCATTTGACGGATTAATGTCACTTGTCAATTATTGACTGGTCCAGTTGCCTACCACATGTCTGCCTTGTCAGCGAACCTGCCCAATCACCATCAGCCAGAGAGTGCCACGCCATCTCTTGCACAGTCAACATGTTGATGTCATCAGCATTGACTTTTTGACCAGTTGACCTTTGACTTTTACATGTTTAGGCTTCGGATCAGAACGCGATAACTTTCGCATACGGAGCCCGTTTGACAAGGTAAATATATCGTCAGAATTAGGAAGATGATATGGATGCAATGGCATTGGTTTCATCGGATTCTGAGCACTTTGATTTTTGAGCATTTTTCAAGCCCTGTCAGGCTTCTGGATCCGATTTTGGATCATTATTCCTTAGAGGCCCTTAGTCTCCCACAGGGTTACCTCATGGAGTATTGACTCCAGAGGTTTGACATCTACCAAATTCAGTCAAGAGACGAGTGGCACCCTTGGAGTACGAAGTGCGTCTTGAAAGACATGTCGTGCAAATAAAACCAGAATGTAGGGGAGTGACACCCTTGGAGCAAGTAGTGTGTCCTGAAGGGAACATCACGATTTTAACTATGGTAAGTCAATAAACCTAGTACCTAGACAACTATCCATCCTTAGGATCCAATCGGCCTTAAAATGAATGATCTGATGAATAAATTTTAATAACAAATTTCCCCTTAAGAATTGTCACAAAGCCTAGTGAAATTAAAAACCTAGGTTTAAGTAGAACCTTTGAAAAAAAAACTAATTAGACATTTAACAAGGAAGGGGTAAAGAAATTTCAAACATTAATAATTAAAGTAAAAATTTTAATGGAGGATTAATTTATTAAAAGGGAAATTTTTTGTCTTTGTCTAAACTTGTTAATTCTAAACTTAGTTAACAAGGGGAACTTAAAGAAAAGGGGAAACTTAAAGAAAATGGGGAATGTCTAATTTAGTAAGGAATCTAGCCTTTGGAGCTTTCTATTTGTGAACTCAACTAGGCTAATAGACATTTAAGAATTGTAAGGGAATAGAGAGACACGGAAGAGTGTTTTTAGGAACGCTTTTAGGTGGGTGAGGGAAATAGACAAATTTAATTAATTAATAAATTGATTTTCTGATGCAACTAAGGGGATCTGGAGACATGTGTACGAGGGAGGTTTACCATAATTAAATTAATAAAAAAGAATCTAATGAGGGTTTGGGAAAGTAATCACTAAGAAAACTCTATAAAAAGAATGGCAAATGAGGAGTATAATCAGGTCTAGTAGGCATAAGGTTACGCTGCCGATATGTTTCTTGATTGATTTTACTTTGTGGGAGTTGGGATGCCCAGATCGATTAGAGAGTGGTAGCTAAACTTTGCAAGGAGAGCTAAGAGCTAGCTTTCTGTGACTTGTGTGTGTGGCCCTTTTGATGCTTGGGAGTCTCATGGAGAAGAAGAATACCCATAGCTTGGCTGGGAGGTACCGGTGGGGTCACATTAAATTTTTTATGTATATGAATATCGATATTGATGAATATATATTCAGAGTTGCTGGAACGGTAGTAGCTAATTTATAATTTAGTCAAAATGTACTCGAGCTTGGATTTACTTATGTTTCCAATATAAATTAGAATTATAATTTGAGTTGCAAGGTGCCAAATGGTTATCGTAAAATATTTTGTGGTAATCCATGTGCTCTTGATTTCAGGATTGAGATTTCATTTATTTATTTTTCTGCACTTGTTGAGGTAATCCCGTGAAAAGCATCTGAAGAATGCCTAAAAACCTTAGTAAGTGAACAAAGTCTAGATGAGATGCAGATGCCCTTTAGTTATGTGGAAATGGTCACTGCCTGATAGCCAAGCATTCACTACGGGACTTAGCATGGAGTTATCTAAATTGTTTTCCATTGATAATCCTTATGTATTGAGTTGGTTGATTCCGAAGACACTGTAGCAATCTTTGTACTCAGCTCGAATCGAATTGCTTATGAACTTGGAGTAGTTTCAAGATTTAATTGGCAAAGTATCAAGTAATTATGGTCTTTATGTGCATGCGTGATTAGAGGGAGACCGGTCCTTTCGTTTCTAGTTTCCTTCGCTCAACAATTCTAAGACTCACCTCATACGTGAGATGTGCACGTCTTATTCCCAGTTTTTAAATCGCTCAAACTATCTTCTGAATGGCTATTGTGGCAAGCCGTTTGTAAGCCATATGAATTACGTTGTCAAGCGGTACCCAGAGACCATTACCATTTGAAGGTGAGGGGGAAAACCAGAACTCCAATTCGTATTTCCTCCTTACCGTGGGGAAAAATGGAGAGTATGTTACAGCCGCGACTGTAAAATTTACCCTGGTTAATCCTAACCTAGGCACTCATAAGCTACCAGCCCCTTTTTTTAGGATCTAGAGGGATAGATTTAAAACTATTAAAAAGTTCTACAGTCTTAAATTGAAGCATGAAGTTCTGATGATGATGGCATGTCCGAGTGTCTCGGCCATATCATCTACGCTCTCAACTTTTACACCAAGAGAGACCACTAGCAGTGTGTCGATTCCTCTAATTCATCCTTTGCTCTAAGTAGCTCCTGCATTATTCACAACAACCAGGGTTTCGTTATTCACAACAACTGATTTATTCTATAATCGATCAAATGGATGGTGAGGAAGAATTATGGATCATCTGCTTAAAATAAAAACCACCACGACAGTCATGATAGCCCAGATGGAAGTATCGCTCACACCCTTGAATAATGGGTCCTTTAGATAGAACATAGATTCCACGGACAATGCAAACCCAATTGTCGTTGCGTCGATAACTCTCTGCGGATCATCTCTACCCACCTTCCAAGCGTTTCCTATCAATCCACAGGGTTAGTTATAGCTTTGTCCATTGTTGTGGACTCAGTCCGTCGTCGTTGTTTTACCCAACAAATTAGTTGTTGTGGCAACGAATCACCCTTCAGCAAAACGGATATTCTATAACCAACGATTCTGTGACATCTCCTCCCTCTGCGTTTCTATTTCTGGCAGGACGTCCTTCGCAAGGACTTGCCTAGCGCCCACACGGTTCCTCCTTGCCAGCGAGGATGCGACCTTGAAAGATCAGATGTTTAGTTAAGTTTTTGTATAATCTGAGTGGTTAATTCTGGGAATGCATTGTTACCTCTCAGCAGTTTATGGATCTTAAGTTGGGAAATGGGATTTATTTAGTTCAACAACTTTAATAAGCACTTGAGGATTGGACAACCTCCACATAAATTCAGATAAGAAAATTACGATTTCTGGTAAGTCCCCTCCTTACAAAGACCTTTACACCACAATAAGGGAAAGCCTCAAACTAAATAGATAATACACCCTTTTCATAACAAGAAGGTTCCTTCATGTTTGGCTTATGTTTATATCATTTCATTTTAGACATAAGTGCTTTAAGAAACCCTTACGTAAGGGTTTTGTACTTACCACTTACCCATGTCTTCTATTTCTCAGGTTCTCTTTTCCTTAACAAGTTATAGTTGTTGTTTCAACTTGTTTGCTTGTAGAATCACTTAGCTCCAACCTAGTTTCCACAAAGAAAACCCTTAAGGTTTACTGTACAAACTTTTATCTACTGAAGGATATAGTAATACCTTAAACTTTAAAACATGGGTCAGCCTCAATACCTTGCTATTACCTCAAAGTGTATGTCTCACCCTATCTTCTTTTCGCACCACCCCTCGACTCATGATTCAAACCCATCTCAGTGTTTTCACTCGAAAGGCGCACTACGCACTATTAACGAGCTAGGATTGTAGGGTCAGTGAATGTTTAGCTAATAACACGATTGCATGCTTGTGCACAATGATTAATGTTACGCTTGGTTAATTAGTGGTGAGATATCTCTTGCTTCTCGAATAGTTGATGTAAATGATGATTCTAGTTTAGAGTACTAGAACCCGATTCCTTATTGTGGTGTAGGACTAGCTTATGTATATAGACTCTAGCTCACACTAAGTTTTATGTAATTTATGTTTTTAGACTTCTTGCTTGAAATGAAATTTTGATGTGGTGAACTAATGTTAGACCTTATATTTCCTTACGCAACATTAATTACATTTGATTACCTTGTGCATTTTGGATTTGGTTGACATTAGAATTCTAGCACTTATGGATTTTTGTCACGAATAAGGAATAGGAATTGTTTGCCTAGCGTCTTGGATCACATGGATGAATAGGTGTTAGGATTGATTGCACGATGGTATAAGTTGAAACATAAGGTGTTTACGCCTCAATTTACAAATTCGCTTGTCAGAATGTGTTGTATGATTTTCCTTATGATTGAATTGTTGCGCGCATTGATCGATAAGTGATTGTGTCAATCTGGAAATCGACCATCTACTTATAATGTTGATTATCAAAATTTTGATGATGGAATTAATCACGCACCTAGAAGTTAAGTGGATTGGTGTTGGGCCTTAAAATTATTAAGTATATTGTTTGCACCTTCACTTATGACGTTGTTGGATTGATTTAGTATTTAAGACCTCTTGCACTTGCAATTTTAGGTTACTTGTTGGCTTATTGAATTATGTCACTCCTCAATGATCATTGATGATGTTGGGTGGATCCTAATTAATTTGTTATTTTGTTAAGGTGTGTGTCATGGTTCGTGGTGACATGGTGTTGGCATGGTGTCGTATTGGATTATTAATTCACTATTATGGTTTGGAAAATATGTGATTGATGTATCGATGATGTTGATTTTTTATTTTTAATTTATAATTTTTCGTAACGTAACTTTAAAAAAGAAAATATACCTCTGGTATGTCACCTGGTTGTCATAATGATTGGGTCGTTACATATGGTATTAGAGCGGGTTCAACCCTGTGACTATGGATAGCCACACCTTCCACTGAAGTATACACTTAAAGTAATCGCTTAACATTGATTACAACTTTGACCGATCCCTGAGTTACTCATGGTGGGAGGATGTCACGAAGGTTCACGATGTTGTTCCAAGGGAGGAGGCGCGACAGCTCCAGTAGCACTGTGCCAGAGGGTTCCAATCCCCAAGGAGAATAACATGTATTGAGCATGAGAAAATTGTCACGCAGGATGCATTGGGTCTGATAAGGTGCTTCTGAGGATTTGACAGAGGCCTGGAGAAACCATCTATACTGAGATAAAACTAGGGTGCCTATACCCTTGAGGGTCCACAACTCGCCTAAATCAGTACTGATAGCATATACGGGGAACTCTAGAATACTAGGTTCTCACCTTCACGAGTGCCATAGATGTCTCAACCACCGAGGTATGGCTGGAGATCACGGCATGGTGCTTCGTGGTTGCAACCTCTAGGACGAAGGTCTACTTAGGTGATATTCAACTAAGAATGAGTTCTCTTCTATGGAGGAAGACGCTCCTACCTCAACTAAACATGGTCGTTGAAGTTGTGTTACGGGAACGATTCAAGGAATGGTTTCGGAAGAGGTAATTTCAGAGGAATCCATTGAGCGTTATCTCGTTCAGTTCAATGCCTTACAACAGGGTGGTCGTGTGGTGCCGGATTATAAGACCATATTTATGGAGCTACTTTGTTATGCCTCACATCTGAACACATAGAATATGGAGATCAACAAGTTCATGACCATCCTTAACTCTAGGCTTCATGCGAAGGTGAGGATCTAAATTCCTCAGACGTTGCACGATGCAGTCCATTAGGCCTCTTGATAAGGAATATTTGATGTAGGATTCAGGGTAGGACTCTTGGAAGGCCATCTGGACTAACAACATTTGGTGCGAAACAACATCAGATGTCATCCAAACTAGATCTCTTGGTGTCATGATGCGTCTATAGGACCCTTGTTCATGAAACCTTGATGATAGGTTCCTCAGTAGGGGCTCCCTACAGGGGACCACCGCATCCGTGGAAACACCGCTAGCAGTCATCGTTTAGGCTTGTCAACAGAATAGACCAAGATCTTAGGTTGGTGGAAAAACAAATTCTATTTTAGGGCCAGGCATACTGGACTGGAGGTGGGCTATGGACATGCAGAGAGACACCTTACAAGCAATACTATTCGGTTGCAAGGGATAGAGTGGTCGAGTCAACAGGACACACTACCATGGTAGAGATGAGAAAGGTCCAAAGGATTCATGACTGTGGGGAATAATCGCCAGGTCGAGCACTAGTTCACTGTGCTTGAGGCGTCAGGTACCATTGCCAACCTTCGAGTTGTACGAAGAAATATTAGAAGACCTTCCAGTAGTAGGAGATTTTGTGGACGTGATTCCCAGAATAATTATCGGGTGTGTCACCCGAAGCCAGGATGGATTGTACCATCAACCTAAACCTATAACTAAACTGATGGCAAGAAGGCCTTATTGAATGTCGAGCCCTGACTCATAGGAGCTGAAACTACAACTATGGGAGTTGTTGGACCAAGGAATTATATGTCCAAGTGTATTGTCTTGGAGTGCTGTTAATTTATTACAGAAGAAGGTGGGTTCATGGAGACTTTGCTTGACTACCGTCGAGTATTCCTTGATGAATTTTTTATTTTTATCGGATGACAAAAGATAAAAATGATTTTTTTTTCTGTTCACTTAGTACTACAGTGTTGAGAGAGAGAAAATTACATGAAGCAATCACAAAGCTATCGAGGATTCATTGCTTAGGGCATGTTATCTCCGTTGAAGGCATCATTGTGGATCCAACGAAGGTAGAGGCTATTATGGAGTTTTCTACGTCGACGAATGTCCCAGAAATGCATAGTTTCATTGTTTTAGTGGGATATTATGGAGGGTTCATCGAGGGTTCTTCGGAGATAGAAAATATGATTACAGAATTGCAGAAGAAGAACATGAAGTTTGTGTGAACCAAGAAATGAGTGGAATCATTTCGAAGGCTCAAGGAGTTGTTGACGATGGCACCAATACTAAAAGTCCCTAGCGTGGATGAGGGATTCTTGGTATGCATTGACACATCCAAGGAAGGCTTAGATGAAGTCTTGAGGAAAGAAGATCGAGAAAGTTAAGGAAGCGTGAGGAGAAATACGTGACACACGATTTGGATTTTGTATCCATTGTTTATTCCATTAGAGTGTGGAGACACTACCTGTTTTGGATGGAAAATCAAATTAAAAACCAACCATTATGGTTTACAACACCATTTTATGCAAAATGACTTGAACACGTGACAAAGGCATTGGTTAGAACTGCTTATCAATTATGATTTTGAGATTTCCTACTTAAAGGGAAGTGAACAGAGTGGTAGACGCATTGAGTCAGATACCACACATATTTTCATTGATACCTCTTTAATGAATCTATGTGAAAGGATTGTAACTACAACACCACGTTGACTAGCATAAACAGGGTAAGGAATTATTTTCGGGAAAGACACCATGTTGGTACAAAAATTGAGGGATATATAGTGGACAACGATGGATAATTGAGATAATAACTAGATTTACTGACATCCCAACGACAAATTGAGAAGTTTTGATCTTGCGAATCTAAGAGATCAGTGTACATGGCTCATACGGGAGTCATGAAGATGAGGACAGACCTTAATCCCTTATTCATCTGGAAGGGATAAAGTTTAACATCATCATTTGTGTGGCAAGATGGCTAGAAGGTCGGTAGATGAAGGATGAATGTAGACATCCGATAGGATTACTACAACCACACGCTTTTATGGAATGGAAATGGGAAGTGATTTCAAGGGACATTATTGTTAGGATTGTCGTTAATGGAAAGGAGGCATGACTTGATTTCCGTGAAAGTTGACACTCTGATGAAGAGTTAACATTTTATTTCTATGAATACAATGCATCAGGGACCAGGTATAGCTAGAGTTTATATCAGCACAATTTGAGACTGTCAAACGTACCAAAGGAATCATATTTGATAAGGGATTCAGTGTTTGCAAGCTGATTTTGGACGAATTTTCCAAGAGGCGTTGGGAACACCACTAAAATTTAGTACAACATGTCCTTGATATAGACATGTTGACTGAAGGAATGTACCAATTTGGGAAAATTGTGTTGCGTATGTGTGTTTTGGACCAACATAAATGTTGGGATTAGCTCTGGTCACTGGCCAAGTTTTTGTATGACAACAACTATCAAAGCACCATTGAGATGGCGCCATTTGAGTTTCTTTATGAGTGACCATTTTAGACGGCTTTGAGTTGGGATCGACTAAAGGATGGGGTCATGGTTGGATCATAAGCGATCCAAGAATTAGAAATAAAATACAAATGATACGAAAGGGTATGGAAGAAGTGCGAGATCAACATAAGGGTTTGTCGATGTGCATCATATCGACCATATTTATGATGGGCCTAATGGCTAGTCGTGCCTCATTTTTGAGGTGTTTCACAAATTTTATCTTGTATCTGTGTGTGACTTTAGGTCAGTGATCTTACGCATGTGATTGAATTGAGGTTTTGCGAGTTTCGGGCGAGGGTGTGCTCACGACAAAGCCAATCCACATTCTTGACAAAAAGTGATCAAGTCAAGGACCAGTGGGATGATTATAGTCCACACTTAGCTACTGGGGAGGATGCATATGATATGTGTCAGCAATTTTCTTTTTTGTTTGATAGCTAGACATTTAAATATTGTCACACGCCTTATTTTTGCAATTGCATATTGTGAAACTTCGAGACAAACTTTAAAACATGAGGGGGTGTATGTAACATCCCGCTCTTGAGAAAACTCGATGTGACTTATTCTTGTGGACACTTGTGTGTATGTGATCCGGTTCACTATATGATTTACTTATTTGATTATGAAGCATGATGACGTTTTTGGATTTGATGATATTTATATCAACAAATGCTATTGACTAGTTTTTCTGAGTGTGTAGCACTCTGGAAGTTTGAGGATGCCGATGGCATCGAAGGATCTTCTTCGACTCTGGATCGAGTCAGGGAGTGGACGATTATGGTTTGAATGTTTTGATGTTACATATGTGGCATATGACTAGATATTATGATGTTGATTGTTATCGCTAACAATGTTTCATTGATGATTGCAGGTTGACAATGGCTCAATGACTAGACTCACATTAGTAGTAAAAAGGTCATGCACAACAACCAAAGACATTGAGGGAGAGGTGTGGCAGCAGCCCTGCCACAACATACTAGAACTCCTCCCATGGCTCGAATTGTAGGTTAATGATTACATAGGTCGAGAAGACCCACGATGTCATGAGGGCAGACTATGACAATCGCTCACGATGATTCTAAACGGCATGCAATAAAGCAATGTCCTTGTTTTTTAGAGGCCCTTAGTCTCCCATGGGGACACCTGATGGAGTATTGACTCCATGTTTTTGGCATCTACCAAATTCAGTCGAGAAGCGAGTGGCACCCTTGGATCACTTAGTGCGTCTTGAAGGGCACGTCGTGCAAATAAAATCGAAATGCATGTGAGTGGCACCCTTGGATCACGTAGTGCATACTGAAGGGAACGTCGCGATTTTAACTATGGTAAGTTAATAAACCTAGTATCTATACAACTATGCCTCCTTAGAACCTAGTCGGACTTAAAATGAATGATGTTATGAGTAAAGTTTAATAATATATTTTCCCTTAAGAATTGTTGCCAAGCCTAGTGAAATTAAAAACCTAGGTCTAAGTAGAAGCTTTGAACAAAAAAAACTAATTAGACATGTAGCAAGAAAGGGGTAAAGAGATTTCAAACATTAATAATTAATGTAAAATTTTAATGGAGGATTAATTTGTTAAAAGGGAAATTTGTTGTCTTTGTGTAAACTTGTTAACTCTGAACTTAGTTAAAAAGGGCAACTTAAATAAAAAGGGGAATGTCTAACTTAGTAAGGAATTTATCCTTTGGAACTTTCTATTTGCAAACCGAACTAGGTTTTAAGTAAAACATAAGTCATTTAAAAATTGTAAGGGAATAAATGGACAACGAGGAGCAATTTTAGGAAATCTTTTAGGTGGTTGAGGGAAATTGTCAAATTTAATTAATTAATAAATTGATTTTCTGGTGCAACTAGGGGGATCGGGTGACATGTGTATGGGGGTGGTTTATCCTAATTAAATTAATAAAAAGGAACATAATGAGGGTTTGGGAAAGTAATCACTAAGAAAAATCTATAAAAAGGATGGCGAAGGAGGAGTATGATCACTTCTAGTAGGCGTAAGGTTACATTGCCGATATTTTTCTTGACTGATTTTACCTTATGGGAGTTGGGATGTCCAGTTTGATTAGAGAGTGGTAGCTCGACCTTGCGAGGCGAGCTGACAACTAGCTTTCTCTGGCTTGTGTGCGTGGCCCTTTTGTGGCTCAGAGTGCTTAGGGGGGAGAAGAGTACCCCTAGCATTTGCTGGGAGGTACCAGTGAGGTCTCAACAATGAGCAAGCGGGAGCTGGACAGAGCGCAAGCGCAGGATAGTGACCTCAATTTTGTTATGGTAAGCAGGTGTAATTTTTCATTGGTAAATTACTTAAAATTTTTATGTATATGAATATCAATATTGATGAATATGTATTCGGTTTCTGGAATGGTAGTAGGTAATGTATAGGTCAGTTCAAATGTATTACAACTTCGATCTAGTTATGTTGCCAATATAAATTAGAATTATAATTTCAGTTGCAATGCACCAAATGGTTATCGTAAAATATTTTGGGGTAATCCATGCGCTCTTGATTTCAGTATTGAGATTTCATTTGGTTTTTTCTTTCTAATCAAATATAAGTTCTATAATACACATAAATAAGAGTAGTACTAATATCGCATATGAGCACTTCAGCCAAAATCCTTCGTGAGAAAAGCATCTTAAGAATGCCTAAAAACATTAGTAAGTGAACAAATTCTAGATCGGGTGGAGATTTCCTTTAGATATGTTGAAGATGTTGATCTGTGGAAATGGTCAATGCCTGATAGCCAAGCATTCACTACGGGCCTTAGCATGGATACAAATTGTTTTCCATTGCTAATCCTTACGTATTGAGCTGGTTGATTTTGAAGACACTGTAGCAATATTTGTACTCGGTTCGAATGGAATTGCTTATGAACTTGGAGTAGTTTCAATATTTAATTAGCTAAGTATCAAGTAATTTTGGCCTTTATGTGCATGTGTGATGAGAGGGAGACCAGTCCTTTTGATTCTAATTTCCTTCGCTCAATAATTGTAAGTCTCACCTCATACGCGCGATGTGCATGTCTTATGCCCAGTTTTTAACTCTGTCAAACAATTTTCTGAATGGCAGTTGTGGCAAGCCGTTTGTAAGACATATGGATTATGTTGTCAAGCGATACCCATAGACCATTACCATTTGAAGGTGAGGAGGAAAACCAGAATGCCATTTCGTATTTTCTCCTTACCTTGGGGAAATAACGAGAGTATGTTGCAGCTGTGAATGCAAAATTTATCCTCGTTAATCCTAACCTAGGAACTCAAAAGATACCAACCCTTTTTTTAGGATCTAGAGGGATATATTTAAAACTCTTAAAAACTTCTACAGTCTTAAGTTGAATCATGAATCACTGATGATGATGGCATGTCCGAGTGTC
>JZKD02S2407612.1:0-13843 GCA_000966675.3 Picea glauca
GGGTTTATGGTTTACATTATGATTTGATGATGGAAGAAATTGGGTGTGTGAGTCAAATTTGAGTCCATAAACCCTCCCATATCGTTAAGGCATGTGAATATTCTATACATGTCAAATTTAAGTGCATACAGAAACAGTTTGAAAAAATTTCAACATTGGCCCCATTCATAGGTCACTTTTGCCCATGTCGAGTCCTAGAACAATTTTCGTTCCTTGTTCCTTGTAACATTCGTTCGATAGTACACACATCCCCGCATATAGTACTGCAAGGGAGTATTTTTATGGTGTTGATTAAGAAATCAATGAAAAAGAGGGAATTTTCATCACAACTATGAAACAAATACATTGTATATACATTAATGAAGAACCTGAAAGAAAAATGAAGAAAAAATGATGCAAACTTAAAACTTGCATTAACCAATTTGTGTATTTGAAAGAAAAATAGGGTTTCAACAAAAATTCTATAGAAATGAAAAATACATTCATCGAAACTTCATTGATGCAATACTATGACAACAATATTGATGACATCTACGATCATGATGGTATAAAAATGAATGAGATTCTCTTGGTTTCAACCACATGAAGGTGGAATCTCATATGGTCCCTCCCCTCCCCCTCACATCACTCTCAATTGATCCCAAATACCCAATCTATAAAATAGAAAATAATCGAAAGCAACGTCCTATTAAGATTCATGCATAGAAACTACAAAAATAAAAATTAATGAAGGTACATAAAATTGTGTTTGTAAATGATATTTTTAGTTTACCATGTACTTTAGTATATTGGCAACTATTTTCAGGTTTCACATAATAATTAAACAACATGTAACATAGGATACAAAAACGTCGCATAAAACTTAAAAACATGTAATTAACCCATGACATTATAAGTAAGTTATTTTAAGATAATAATTCATACAAATTAAAATATATAGTCACGTACCTAATCTAACCTCAACATCTGTGTAATCATCCTTATTCTATATCTTGATATTCTTCATCAAACTCGACATATGTATCATCATCCGGTTCAAAAACGATGTTGAAAGGATTGACGATATCATCATTGTCATCAATGTCATTGTCAAGCATATTTTCATCGACATCATCATCAAGAATTGCAATATTGTCTCCTACACCTGGATCATGATCTTCTTCGTCTTCTTCATCTGTCGACCCTACATGATCTTTCGGCTTTGTTTGATCTAGCGAATCATCTTCTTGATCTTCAATATCATCTTCTTCCTGTAAATGAGTATACTTAATTGGCCTTCCTCTTGGGTCATATCTAACAGCAAATGACCAATCCCTCTCACCCGGAACATTTGAGTAAAAGACCTGTTCACATTGGCTTGGAAAAACATAGCGATCATGTCCTCTTTCAAACACTATTGTTTTACTCATTGGAAATCCGTTGGCATGTTGAATAACAGTTATTTCCTCATCGCGTTCATGCATTCGTAACCTATTCCATTTGACATTGAACAGAACTAATTTGAAGGAATTAAAGTCACACTCAAGTATATCGTTTAAATACCCATAGTATCTATTTTTAGATTCTCGGGGATGTCTGTCACTCCTAGAGGAAACATTAGTGACTTGGAATATTGCAGTTATCCTAGTATCATAAGTTTTCCTGGTTTCATCCAATTGTTTGATGTGAAATTTATGACCATTGAACCACATAGTCTTTTGGTGTTTCAACTGCAATATGCGAGATATGTAAAAGATGCATTGTCAATTAATAAATTAGCACATATATTTATATAACTTGGAAAGTATCTGAAAAATAAAGTACACATGTAGTCACATTAATATAATATAAAATAACTAAATAAAATGGGTGAATTTTCTTACCTGTTCATCTTTTAAACCATGTGCTAAATCAATTTCCCTTTGCATAACATTGGCATCTCCGTTACGATGAGCTTCTCTAACCAATTCAGACGGTCGCTGCCATGATAACCTACCTCCATTATGTTGTTTACATCATTCAATCCATACATCCATCTAGTCAATATTGTTTGCAATGTATAAATGCAATGCATCCCACTCTTGAACAGTTATCAAAAAATCATAATTCACCAATATTAAATATTAGTTATAACGTCCATGCAGGTTATAAATATTAACAATTTATGAAATAAATTATGTTTATATGTATTATTAATATAAATATACACAATTATTAATATATTACCTCTCATTTTTTTCATTCTACCTTTCCCCAATATATGCTCATGATCTTCAAATTTTTTGATGGAGTTCGCATCCCAAATGCAATCCACTGCATGCATAGTTGGCGCTGCTAATTTAGGAAAATACTTACTAATATACACCATGGATTGATAAACCATATATCCCTCCACCATAGAACCCTTAGTATGTGCTCTTTGTCTAACCAATTCCTTCATTGATTTCAAGTACCTCTCCACCATCCACATTGACCTTGTGTGAATAGGTCCAAAAATTCCAATCTCCTCAACTTGGTGTATGAGGTAGTGTTCTTGTGCATTGAAAAATGTTGGAGGTATATACTTTTTCATTTCACACATTAGATGATGAGTTTCTCTCTTACAATACTTTATATCATCTTCATGGATTTATTTCAATGAAAACCATCTACATGAGATCATGACACAAGAAAATAACATGTTTCAACATAACATAATATAATATATTACATTACAAGTAAAACACCTGTCATTAAGTACAACAATAATTTGAAAGAAC
Source organism: Picea glauca (assembly GCA_000966675.3). Taxonomy (NCBI): domain Eukaryota; kingdom Viridiplantae; phylum Streptophyta; class Pinopsida; order Pinales; family Pinaceae; genus Picea; species Picea glauca. The sequence goes on from JZKD02S2407612.1 coordinate 2,739, forward strand.
GTTTTTCATATAAATCACAACTACTTACCTCATGTATTTTCCAAGATCATATATAACTTGTTTGACGTTGTTTTCAAATTCGTTTGGGAGAGATAGCAGTAGAACATACTATAACAAAAAAATGAATTGTTATTTGTTTAGACCAAAGTAGACAAAAAAAATTAAAAATTAAAAGATGTACATGACCAATATATATAAATATGTATACAAAAACTATTACCTTAATGAAGGTATGCCAATCATGTGTTTTTCCCCACCAAATTCACCTTTCTTCGTTAAGATAGTATTCATGTTTGAAGCAAAACCAGTGGGAAATTTAATTCTTTGAATGACCTCTTTTACATCATTGATTTGTTGCTCTGTTAATAACCATGGAAGGTTATTTCGGTCTAGTCCATATGATCTATTTGATCGGGTCACACTTTTCATTGTTTGATTGGATTCCTGAATGTCAATACAAATTTTGACAATTTTTTCTTTGTCCCTCCTACCATCTATGATTCACCATAACGTTTCTGTCACATTCTTCCCGATATGCATTATATCAAACAAATGAGTTATTTTTAGCTCCTCATAGTAGGGAAACCTCATGAATTGAGTGGGATAACATTTCATTCCTCATGGAAGACCATTATTAATACCTTCATGATGGCAGCCTTCATGAAGCATAAAAGAAATCACAAAAATAATTATCAAATATGGTAAAATAAATTCAATGATTAAAATAAACATTCAAAACATCACATGATATAAGATACATAAAGAAATTGAGTACCTTGACGATTTCTATTATATTCCAACGTCCATAGATGAGGTGCCATTCTTTGTGTTTTTAAATCAGTCTCTTCTTTCCCATTGAAAATATGCTTTTTAGTAGTACAATACCTATTGCTATAGTGGTAAAACCCCCCTACGGACTACACTAGGGTTCTAAAGTACATGCAAAGATAACTCTCTAAAGTCTCCTACTTTTAACAATTATCCCGACAACACCCCACATTCATGCATAAAGTACAAAGTATAGGGATCCAGTAGTCTTACCTTAAACTCTGCGTCCGTTGTCGATCCCTATGCGTTCGATCGCTTCTCGACTTCAAATCTCCTCCCAAGGATGACCTGCATTCACCAAAAGACAAACAAGAAACTACGAACATGCATTCTATATATAAATTAATGGGTTAGATGTCATAAAAAAATGTAAATCAAACATGAATATTGAACACATCATATGGCAGGATGGAAAAATTACTTTTTTATATTAATCTGACAGAGTTACTTACAAAATGAGATCGACGATTGATCCTCGAACCCAGTTTTGAGATCCTCTTCACCAAGCTCCAACTTCTTCCACGTATCCTTATTCTCTCACACTTCTCTCTAGAGAATGGGCATAGGCTTATGGATGAGGAAAAAGGAAAGAATAGGGAATTCTGGCTCAAAACTCACAATGTGGCTGCAAATTCTTGGGGCAAGGGGAGAAAGAAAAATGGGTAGAGTTTCATTGATGCTATGTTTCTCCTTGGAATGAGACCCCAACACCTATTTTTATATGACAAGAAGATGGTTATTCGGTTGGGTTATGGGCTATATGCGGTCAATTGGCTGGGAAACTACCCAATAGCTCGTAATCTCAACGAGTCCCTTGCAAATTTTTATTTTTTGCAACTTCTATGGGTATACGTGGGCTGTAATGGTGTAGATATTGTACGTACGTGGGCAATAGTGGTGTAGATAGCATACATACATAGGAAGTATTGGTGCAGGGCATGTACATCTTCAAAAATTATGTTTTTAAGAAGAGTTGTTCTATATTGGCTTGGCAAAAATAGTAAGTAAGATGGCTTGATGCTAGGTCTGCATGTGTGGTGAAGTTTAGGGTTATAACATATGACCCCTAATGTGTGAGGTCAGAATATCATTTGATGGCTGAAATACATTACAAATATTTACCAAAGTATGAAGTGAGTGAGCTCGGGACCAAAGTTTGGGAGGTTCCATCTGCAAAATAAAAATTGTCTCACCGAGGCGGGCATACCCATACTCGGGATGAAATAAATCATGGATTCCAATCAAATACATTGCATATCAATGTCATATAACTATATAAAGTGTAGCCGCAAGAAATACACAACAAATCTACATCTCAAAATCAAAACATATACATATATAATATCCATCTTGAAGAAGCCAATGATGCTTGTTGGATGGAGATGCGGTCTTCAGAGCTCAAGCAACAACTTCAAGATCTTCAAAAATCAGGTAGGAGTGCAATGTGAGTGTACAAATTCACTACCCAGAGGTCTTTGATGGCTCGTTGGGGAACATACAAGAGGATCTCGGTGATTAGGCAAAGAACTTCATTGATTTCAAACAAGGACTTGATTGGACTTTAGGGATGGTTGGGCATGAGGTAAAGAGACAAAATACAGAAAGGCCGACTCAAGTTGGGTAAAACTTCTGTTGGACAATAGAATGACACATGATTAGACTCATGCAACATGACATTGACATAAGTTCATGATGCAAGACACAACACAAACTCTCCATATGTTTGGAAGAATAATCAAATGGAGGAGGACACAGCTCTATGTTATGAGAACAAATTCCTAAGGTCATATTAAATCCCAAATCTTGACGAACAAATAGAAGGATGTGCTTTTTCCAAAGGCGACTCATTGTGCTGCCATAAAAAGAAAATAATTTTCCCATCCTCTTTTTGGGGTATATTTGATTTTTTTGTCTTTTTCAATATTTTGAAAACTTGAAAAAGAATAAAAGAATGCTATGTTAAAAAGGAGGAACAAGTGTCGCAAGAACACTATTTCCAAGCGCAAGGAACACACTAATGATCAGAGCAAGGATACATGTGTAGGGAAAGCACAGTTGGGAAAATTCCTCCATGGGTCAAGGTGTCAAGATGCAAAGGCAAAGTGCTACAAGGCATGTTTCAAAGGTTTAGTTGAAAGAAATATGGAGCTGACATTAGGCCAAAGATGCAGGAAMAAAAATACGATTGATAWGACACAATGATAACGCCCTTCAATGTAATTTTAAATGAKCCTAGAGAAGGTAAGATCRGTGGTTTTTCATTTTTAGAGAGTCTGAAAAAGGGAAAAAGAAGACTCCACTGGGGTACCTTTTTCGAAGATAGTCTAGTCTGCTCGAAAAAGGGATAAACTAGCACTGAAAATACRTCTATTCAAAACCATTTTAATGAGTGTGACACATACAAGATCACTCAACAATATTTTCAATTTTAAGGAGTCTGAAAAKAGCTTAACTATGGACTYGYTGCCTTTTTCTAGATTTAGTCTCCTTAGCTCGAAAAAATATAAAATCTACTACAGAGAACTCTCCYGGCAAGATGAATCTCMTGAGGTGTACATTTTTCCTCCTTAATCTAYAGGCYRGAAWAAGGGGTCCAATCATGCCAGTAGATGTTTTTTCTAAACCAATTAACGAGTGTGAAAAAACAAGGTCACTCGACGATCTTTTCACTTTTAAGGAGTCTAAAAAGAGCTTAACTATGGACTCTGTAATGGATGTTCTTATGGACTAGTTTAACGAGTGTGAAGAAACAAGCTCACTCAACGATATTTTCAATTTTAGGGAGTTCGAAACTATGGACTCCGTGGGGGTTCTTTTTTCGTAAATTTAGTTCCTTAGGCCCGAAAAAGGGTTAAAATTATACCTGATAATACTCTTCTAGCGAACCGAAGTTCCTAGAGTATAAATTTGTTCATACAATTGACCATTCGGACCGACAAAGGGGTAAAATACCGTCGGAAAGACGTGTCTTCAAATTTTAGTTTGACGAGCATGAAGGGAAACAATATCGCTTGACAATTTTTTCATGTTTAGAGGATCTAAAAAGGGCTTAAAAGAAGACCCATTTTTTTGGGAGTCCCGAGGGTGAGGTCAAGAGTGATAATATATTTGACATGTGAAGGCTCAAACTCATAATAAAAACAATACTAAAAGGACTCCCGAGCCTATAGTCATTAGCAACGGCATGAACATCAAAATGCAACCAGGATCTACCTAGGGCATCCATGTGGGGGTAGGCTCTACCACTAAATTACGACACTTTGGGAGAAGCAACGATGGTTCCATGTCACAATTCGGTGGGGTCGATTCTATGGTAAACAGAAAATTACAACGAGGTGCAACAAGTGGAGGTCGAATCCTAACTTAAATGCACAAAGTTGGAAAAATGACTTTTCACCAAAGGACCTTAAAAGTGCACCAACTCCCAAAAAAACTTCGTCGAACCGAAGGTAAAGTGTATTGTAACATTCAATGAGAAACCTAAGAACCACGTTACATGATTTTCCAGCTAGAAAAAATGACAAAGGGGGTCAAAAAATGACAAAAAGGGCAAAAAATGTCTATAAATAGAAGCTAGCAGCTCATTATCACCATTGCAAATTTAGAATTGAAAAAAAATCCAAAAACACCCCTTTGTGAAAGAAGTTGATTCTGGGAGCTTCAGTGGGTGAAATGAACTTTCGCTTGGACCAAGTAAGTACAACGTAGATCTTCCTGCATTTCCATTCTTTCTTTTTTCATTTCTTTTTGTTTTTAGGGGGGCACACACCTTTAAAAAGGTTGGCCCTGCGTGTACGTGAGATGTGTAAGCACAACCTGCGTATGCATGTGGGAAAAGAATAATTTTCACATGTACATACGAGACTGTGCCCGGTAAAACCCGCGTACACCCTCTAACATATGAAAAAAGTGAAAATGCATTATTTGACTCCTCTTTGAACTTGACATTTTGCAGAATGTATGTCCATTGGAGAGAGAAGGAGCATGAGGACATTGATATACTGGTCAAGGAAGACCATGTTGTTGTCGTCGCATTGAAACAATGCAGGTTGTGGAAATTCTTCTGGTGTTCACTCATGAGGGCACAACCGAGGATGTTGAACGCCTTAGGGGATTACTGGCACCCAAATCCATAGGAATTTATGCTTGAAGTATAGTCGTTGACTCCAATAACTAAAGCTATTTATTTTTTGACTGACCTCTCAAGGAGAGGGGAACCAGTCAACCTTCATGCATTTCCCTCTGGGCCTCACAACATTGTCAAGTTGATCAAGCAATGCTGTGAGGCCATAACAGATAAAGTGGGTTCCTAGGTACCGATCCACAAAATAACCAACCTATCACTAAAAGTGATAGTTTTACTTATTGGGAAAATAACTGGATCCATGGCTTTACATCAGACCTCCAGGGTCCATATGCATTGCACAATACAATGCTTAAATGCACAAGTGTTCGATTGGAGAACAACCATGCTAGAGTGCATGAAAAGACAACTCACAGAGTGTTGTGGGTGAAAAACCAAGAACTTCAGGTTCGAGACTATTCTATTCTCTTTATTCTTCAAGAGGGTACCCAGTCTTAGTCCATGAGAGACAGTACAGGGGCACGTGGCCTCCTTCTCAGTAGTGTGCAGATGGGCAACATTGATAGTGGGGAGGGAGGACCATTGAGGCCTTCGATGATACTTGTTTTGACTGGTGGTCTCTGTAGATGCCATCTAGAGAGGACTACCCCTATGCTGAGATCAACGTCTCTAGGGATCCTGACATGCCCGTACCTCCCAAAGAAGATCGAGGAGATTTCGGTACATTTTCTTTTAAAAGTTTTAATTTTTTGGTTTATTTTTATATATATCATTTTTATGTATACTAGAATACTTGACAACTTTGTATCTGTTATGTACAGATGTGGGACCACTGCATCCAGCTTATTTTTTGCTGAGCAGGTGCCATCCACGACCAAAGGCATTACCAGTAGTGGCCACCGGATCAGCAGTAGAAACAGGGTTACCTCCAATCGGAGAGACTGAGAGAGTTTTGAGATGAGTGGAGCATAACTTGACCACACTCACCCGTACTGTGCCCATGGTTGAGATGGAGGATCTCCCGCCATCTATGCAGCCTCATGTTGTTGGGGTGCCATAGACTTGGGTCCAACTATTTTGGCATTTGGAAAACACTATAGTCCACTATGGCAGGTCCAATAGGCCTCATTCTTAGCTTAGGGCGGACCATTTTCATGCCAAGGGTACTCTTTGTATAGTTTTGAGGGCATAAGCCCCGCATTGTATACCAAACTTGTTATTTTTTGAGGCATTTGTGCCCACCTATGTACTTTGATACTTTATATATATATATATATATATATATATATATATATATGTACATCTTTTTGTCTTATGGGTTACATTTATTTACAAATGTATTTACATGTGTATGTGTGTGCTTTTTCTTACGTGTGTGAAATATGCCAATCTAATACTACTTGATTAGATAGAGTATCTGTCGTTTGATTCAATCTCCTAGGAACATGGATATATGTAATGTAATTAAAATAATGTTCTAAGAGACGTACCCTAAGGAATCATCGATGTAGAGTAGGATCATAAACGTGGTAAGCCCCATTTAACTGGGACACAACCAATTGTGCATATAAGCAGACTCAGAGGTAAGAGATACCATGCGACAAAGCATCAAGAAGAAACTCTATTATTGAATTGTATTCGGCAACATTGTTTGTGGTTTCAGCTAAGTAGATACCTCTAGAAGATAACAATTGGCCTTGAGGTGTGAAGATCACCCAAGCTGCAGAAGAAAGCCTCTAAGTGTGTTGGCTAGCACCGCCCACGAATCCAACGAAAATGTCTGATTTACTTGACATCTGCCACAATGAAAAAGTTGACATAAAAAATGACATGTCCATAAAACGAAAAGACAAAAACTAAAAATTTATAAGAACTATACATATATACAAGAAGTCACCCAAGGTGACCGACCTATTAGTAATACTTCTTGAGGTAGAGCCCATTTCTAGGCTCCTTTAAAGCTTTCCCTTCAAATTCAACCAGATGATAAGTGCCCTTATTTAATACCTCCTTCATGATGAATGGTCTGAACCACATGGGTTTGAACTTGCCTACCCACAGGGGATCCTTATCTTTCTCATAGACCAGGACAAGGTCACCTTCGGACAAAATCCATGGACGAACAGACCGATCATACTGACACTTGAATTTTTGCTTGTGATCCTCGTTAGCCAAGGCTATGTCGCATCATTGCTCATTGAGCTGCTCGAGATATAATAAGCGTTCCTCAAGCAGTGAAGTGTCTGGAAATAACTATACTACCAACTTAAGAGATGGGATCTAACATTCTATAGGTAAGACTGCTTCCAACCTATAAATGAGATGAAAATGTGAGAAACTAGTGGCAGTCTTTACAAACGTTCGGTAGGCCCACAATGTCGAGTACAACATCAAATGACAATTTGGCTTGGTCGAATTGATCGTTCGTTGTAGAATGGTCTTGAGAGACTTATTCACAGCTTCCACCTGATCATTCGCTTGTGGGTAATAAGGTGATGAGTGTTCTTGTCTCAACCCTAGCTTTGACATTAACTCAGACATCATTTTATTCTGAAAGTGACTTCCATGGTCAGTGACAATCTCCTTCAGGACATTGAACCTTGCTATTATCTGATTAAACAAGAAGAGAGCTTACGTCTCTCCATCATTTTTTAACATTGGAGTAGATTCTACCCACATAGTGAAGTAGTATACTACTATGAATATATAGCAGTGCCCCTTGGCTGAAGGGGGGTGGCATGTAGTATAATCAATCCCCCACTTAGTGAAGGGACCAACTATGATGATGAGAAACATGGGAGCAGGATGTGTCCTCATCTTTTGTGAGAAGATTTGACACAGGTGGCACTTCTTGACCGATTCAACGCAATCTTTGATTAACGTTGGCCAATAGTAACCGGTTTGTAGAATCTTTTGGGTTGTTTCCAACCCAGAAAAATGACTACCACATGCTCCAATGTGGTAGTCGTTAAGCATGAGTTCTGCTTCTTCATGAGTAAGGAACCGACGAAGGATGCAATATACACTTCGATGATATAAAGTGTCTTTGAGTATGAGATAATTTTTTTTCTGATGGCATATACATCGACGCTCATCCCGAGAAGTAGAGGTAGGGCACTTCAAATTCTGGAGATAGACTAGTATATCTCCATACCAGGGGTCTGAAGATGAAATTAGAAAAAGATCTCCTTTAATTGGTGATTCTTCGGGCGTAACACCACCTGTCTTGACTAGAAGTTCCGATATAAGTTCTGCAAAGACCAACGAATTTTAATATTTTGCAGACACAAAATCGAAGTCAAATTCCTGGAGGATAACGATCCATATACTGATATTTTCGTCGATTACATGTCATGTCAACATGTATTGGAACGGATTCACAACGACAATGATGATGGTCTTGCGGAACAAGATATAGTGACGAAACTATTGGATAGCATGTACTGCTGCCAACACAATTTTTTCAAAGTGGGAGTAATTGAGTTATGGTCCAACCAGGCCTCAACTCAAGTAATAAATTATGTGTTCTTCAATAAAATCATCCTCCTGAACCAATACCATACCGATGGTCGACTCTGCCGCGACCAAGTACAAAAATAAATCTTTATTATAATTGTGTGGTTGAAGTAGAGGGGCAGACATGAGGGCACATTTCAACGCTTCGAAAGAGCATTGAGAGGCTTCGTCCCAATGAAAAGGAACTCCCTTCTTCAGTAAATGCATAAACCCTTTAGTGATCTCGGCATAGTTTGCGATAAAATGTCGAAGAAAATTGGCTTTTCCCTGTAAACTATGAAGCTGAGGGATTGTGCAAGGGGGAGGCAATTGAACTATCACCTCAACCTTTAGAGGATTGACCATGATCCCTATTGTCGACACTATGAAACCTAATAGATGACCCAACGTCACGCAAAAAATACACTTTTTTGGATTCAAGTGAATCTGATAGTAGCGACATCGCTCAAAGATAAGTTGGAAGTGTGTGGGATGATCAACTCTCTTACGATATCGTGATGCTAAATCATCGAGACAAGCCTCGAATAGGTTTATAAGATCATGAAAATTAAAAGACGTGGCCCACTGAAAAGTGGCTCCAACATTCTTTAGGCCAAAAGGCATCTTTCGATAATAAAATGTACCCCACAGACAAATAAAATTTGTTTTATGCTGGTCTTCGGGCTTAATCTATATCTGATTGTATCCTGAGAAACCATCCATGAAATAAAATAACTCACAGCCTGCACATTCATCGATGATATGATCAATGAATGGGGTAGGGAAATTGTCCTTTGGACAAGCCTTGTTCAAATCACAGAAGTTCATACATATGCAAATCGTTCCTTGGTTTTTGTTGACTGGAACTAGATTCAACACCCATTGAGTCAATTGGATGGGGTAAATGAAACCAACTTTGAGAAGTTTCTCTACTTGAACCTTAATAGTTATTGCTTTTTGAGGATTAACTGGAAAAACCTTCTGCCAGACCGGCTTGGCATCAGGGTAAGTTGTAATCTCATGTTCGATGATTCTTGGATCAATGCCTGACATTTCCTCATAAGACCAAGAAGAAACGTCGCGGAATTCTTTAAATAAATATGTATAGATATGAATCTCCTCGGGGGAACAATCCGCTCCGATGAAGACATTCTCCACAATGCTAGGGTTTCTAGAGATATCAATAGGTATCATTTTATCAATGGTTTCCATATTACCCTTGACATAAACTGCGTACATAGCCAGAGGATTGATAGGACAAGACCTATCTCCAGTCATAGTCAACACAAATTCTCCAACCTCTATTCTTCCTAACTCTGGGAGGAAATATGATCTTTGATGGAGATCATCCAGGGTCTGTCTGGACCAGTCAATGCCTCTAAAATCACCTCGCCAGAGGGCAATACCAAGTCTAAATAATCAGTAGTAGAAAGGGAACCTTGAGCCCAAGAAGGCTCAAGAACTAGATCTAATTCTTTTGCAGGAGTCGGATCGGGGTCGGAATAATCTTGCTGGACTATGGAGTACACAACTTATGCCACAGAAAAGGGCATGGACATGCCATGTTTCCCTATCCCTTCCATCATGGATGATGGGGAAGGAAGAATCCATAGATCATTAAAGTAAGTCATGCAGAACGATGACACCGAAAATATTTCATCCTTAGGCTGTTCGGGGAAAAATGCTATCATTTTGACATCACTGGAAGGAGGCAAGTAATCAAAATTACCCATGAGAGGTGGGCACAAACCAACCCCCACGTTGACAACTATGGTTTGTGGGTTATCAATCATCAGGACCGTGGATTCCCTCGATGAAGGGTTGGGTCTGGAGAAGGACAATTGATCAATGGTCACAATTCGACCCTCATGTGGAAACAACAAGACCTGAAAAAATGTGGCAACCACTGCATGCATGGAATATTTCCAACTCCTTCCTAACAAGAGGTTGTAGTCAAGAGGCGCATCAACCACTTCAAATTCGAAGCACACAGTCTTTCCTCCTAACTGCACAGGGAAAGAAGGAATGATTCCATGTGGTATGAAAGAATGACTGTTGAAAGTCGTAAGAAGAGTAGGTGAAGGAGACAGAATGGGTTGTCCAATGGCCTTTCAACACGCCAACTAAATCATGCATGTCGAGGCGCCCTCATCAACCACCGTACAAAAACTATTATGGATCGGAGATTTCGTGGGGTGAGCCACTACTATCTGAAATGTGACATGGTATGGGAGACGAGGCTTCAAGTTGATTGTATCAGGGGTGATATTTAATGGATTACATGTCTCAGTGGATCCTAAGGTGGCTAGCAGAGCCTTTCTCTGTGAAGGGCAGCTCTAGAGGACCTCCAAAGTAGACATCGTGCACAAGGTTTGTGACAAATCCTCCACCACAGATTAGCTCTGGGTGGCCCTCACATTTGGATTATGTGAAGCCTTCTTGAACGACTGTTACACATTATTTTCATCATCCCTATGATTGTTAATGATGTAAACCTATCTGTTGCCTTTAGAGGGGTCAGTGGCTTGAGTTCATGAAGAAAGAAGGGATAAGAACTTTTCCTGAGAAAATAAGTTGCATTCTCCTTTGTAAAAACCCTATTAAAGAGGATGCTCACAAGTTTCTATATGGCCAGGGTGCGAGAATGCCTGATTCTCATAGGTTGCACCATAGATGGGTTGTGAGAGGTTTGTAGGTT
>JZKD02S2407623.1:0-28760 GCA_000966675.3 Picea glauca
TTGTTGAACTAGATAATTGTAATTAAAGGATTTCGTAAACATTTGATTGGTTTATTGTCTTTTATAAAAGACTAGTCTTGTTGATTGGATTGGATGCATACATAAATTACTGTAAGGGTGATAGTTATTGATTATTAGTACATGCACGATACTTGTATGTACTAGCTACACATGCATTTCTTGTACATGTACGCTAGTATGTATGAATTTTCTTGACTTACTTACTAATAGTGTTGGTTAATTGTTATGAATGTGTGAACCATGTTTCTTTTCCTTTGTATCATGAGATCCCTTAACTTCAGGATGAAGTTTCCTGAAGGGAGGGTGTACGTAACAACCCTGGTTAAATAGTTGCATAGGGTTTATTAATTATAATTAATTAGATAATCTGATTGTCCTAATATGTTTTAGTTAAACAATGATTAATTCTTAATAATATTAATTATTTATTTATTTATTAATTAATTGTTCATATCTGTCGATGATTAATTAATTAATTAATTAATTGACTCATTAAAGATTTGAGTAATAAATTAGAGGGGCTTAATAACTATAAATTATTAATAATAAGACTTTACATATGAAGGTGGGGAAAGAAGCATTAAATGAAGGATAAGGTAATAAAGGCATGGGATAAGGTAATAATGTGGGAGGATAAGGTAATTAATGGAGGATAAGGAGTCGGTGGATGGGGGAAGATATGAAGGGAGGAGTCTGATGGGAGAAGGGGGATTATTTTGGGGGAGGAAGCATTTTGGAGGGGAGGATTGTATCTCTGGTTTCCATATTTTTCTGGTGTTGGGAGTAGGGTTCTGAAGTTTTGGTGAACCATTGCAGGGGGCACCGGGTTGTTGGGGGTTTTGGGCACGGGGGCCAGGATTCCTTACGGCATCCTGGAGCTAGGGAACCAGACAGGTTGCTCCTAGCTGGTTGGGTGGTTAGTCGGTTTGGGAAAGGTTTGATCAAACAGTAGGTTGGGCAAGGCAGCAGGGAGGACAACCAGCAAGCAAGAGTTTAGCATCAGACGGAGCTATTTTAATTTATGTATTTTTTTTATGTATTTAAGGAATATGTAGTGTTATGTGGTTGTTCGTAATCTTATTATGATATGTTCATAAATTTTATTTAAGATGAATGGTTATATGTTGGTTATTGGTTATATGCTGGTTATGAAGTTATGAAAATGTTAGGATAGCATTTCTTTAAAATAATTTTTTTTTATTTTTTATAAGGCTCTGTTGAGTAGAACCTTACAATTTGGTTATGCAATTAGAAACAAAAATATCCAAGAAGCATTGCACATCTTGTCTATTGATCTAAGGGACTTGGAAAGTGAACTCTTCAATATAAAAATCTGGCATGAAATGAATGTGGCACCCATGAGGAGATACATCAAAGAATGGTTGAAAAATGTTTTCGACTAGATTACCAATGAAGGTCAAAGCTGAGGAAAGCCATAAAAGGACATCAAAGAAAAAATGAGAATCCATGGCACACCATCATAGTAAGTTGATATTGATTACATTCTTCTGTCTTCATCCACTTATTCTAACAAAGCTTTAATCCAGTTCTGACAATTTTCTCTTTCTTCTTGCCAGGTTTTGTTTTTTTCCATCTTCGACTTTCTTCTTTCTGCAAACTTCATTCTTGTACATCTTTTATTCATAGTTGACGATAGTCTCAATTGAAGTCATTCTGGCAAACACATTTTTATTTCACGGAATATGTACTGACCTATAGTTTTTTTTTGCAAATTCGAAGACAAATTGTTTTGGGGGAAATATTCTCAAATGTATTTTGTGACCCAGTTTGGCTAAATATAAATATTTGGGGTTGTTCTATGCTAATATTCAATGTTTGGTGTTCTTATTTGGAATTTGTATTTCTTCCTAAAATTAACTCATTTCGTTGTACATGTTCTTGTTCTATATTGTCCATGTATTGCAGCTTCCTATATTTCAAAATATTCTTCGATATACAAAATGTAAAATTGTGTATTTTTTTCTTTGTTCCTTGTACATTTGAGCAAAAAAAATCCAAGCCCAAAACACCATTCAAATTCGAATATGATTTACATTTGGACTACAAATAATCTAGTAAGATACATTAATATGGATACATTTTAAATAAACATAAACACAATCCCTTTAAACTTGACCCTGACTCTCTCAGGCTCCTGATTTTAAATAAACATAAACAAAATCCCTTTAAACTTGAACTTGATTTTCTCAGAGTCCTGGATTGTCCACGGGTTGATCGGTTAGCGGACANGACTGTATCTCTGGTTTCCATATTTTTCTGGTGTTGGGAGTAGGGTTCTGGAGTTTTGGTGAACCATTGCAGGGGGCACCGGGTTGTTGGGGGTTTTGGGCACGGGGGCCAGGATTCCTTATGGAATCCTGGAGCTAGGGAACCAGACAGGCTGCTCCTAGCTGGTTGGGTGGTTAGTTGGTTTGGGCAAGGTTTGATCAAACAGTAGGTTGGGCAAGGCAGCAGGGAGGACAACCAGCAAGCAAGAGTTTAGCATCAGACGGAGGTATTTTAATTTATGTATTTTTTTTATATATTTAAGGAATATGTAGTGTTATGTGGTTGTTCGTAATCTTATTATGATATGTTCATAAATTTTATTTAAGCTGAATGGTTATATGTTGGTTATTGGTTATATGTTGGTTATGAAGTTATGAAAATGTTAGGATAGCATTTCTTTAAAATAATTTATTTTTTATTTTTTATAAGGCTCTGTTGAGTAGAACCTTACAATTTGGTTATGCAATTAGAAACAAAAATATCCAAGAAGCATTGCACATCTTGTCTATTGATCTAAGGGACTTGGAAAGTGAACTCTTCAATATAAAAATCTGGCATGAAATGAATGTGGCACCCATGAGGAGATACATCAAAGAATGGTTGAAAAATGTTTTCGACTAGATTACCAATGAAGGTCAAAGCTGAGGAAAGCCATAAAAGGACATCAAAGAAAAAATGAGAATCCATGGCACACCATCATAGTAAGTTGATATTGATTACATTCTTCTGTCTTCATCCACTTATTCTAACAAAGCTTTAATCCAGTTCTGACAATTTTCTCTTTCTTCTTGCCAGGTTTTGTTTTTTTCCATCTTCGACTTTCTTCTTTCTGCAAACTTCATTCTTGTACATCTTTTATTCATAGTTGACGATAGTCTCAATTGAAGTCATTCTGGCAAACACATTTTTATTTCACGGAATATGTACTGACCTATAGTTTTTTTTTGCAAATTCGAAGACAAATTGTTTTGGGGGAAATATTCTCAAATGTATTTTGTGACCCAGTTTGGCTAAATATAAATATTTGGGGTTGTTCTATGCTAATATTCAATGTTTGGTGTTCTTATTTGGAATTTGTATTTCTTCCTAAAATTAACTCATTTCGTTGTACATGTTCTTGTTCTATATTGTCCATGTATTGCAGCTTCCTATATTTCAAAATATTCTTCGATATACAAAATGTAAAATTGTGTATTTTTTTCTTTGTTCCTTGTACATTTGAGCAAAAAAAATCCAAGCCCAAAACACCATTCAAATTCGAATATGATTTACATTTGGACTACAAATAATCTAGTAAGATACATTAATATGGATACATTTTAAATAAACATAAACACAATCCCTTTAAACTTGACCCTGACTCTCTCAGGCTCCTGATTTTAAATAAACATAAACAAAATCCCTTTAAACTTGAACTTGATTTTCTCAGAGTCCTGGATTGTCCACGGGTTGATCGGTTAGCGGACAGTCAAATCCTTATTTCCATTGATATCTTCACATCAGGAACCCGATCGACGACCCTCCCTTTCAACACTTGGCCAAATATCTCACCGCATCATCCCAACTTAGCACTATCGCATTCTTATCCCACGTGTTCTATTATATACATCTTGCACCCAACACTTCTGTCATATACATTTTTCACTCAACACTTCCGTCATTTACAGTTCAACGTGCTATTTTACATCTTGCACCCAAAACTTGCATCATCTACAGTTCTGTTGTATACATCTTGCACCAAAAACTTATGTGGTCTACAATTCCTCCACATATTGGAACATGGTATACATTTGGGACACAAATTATCTATTACAATACATTAATATAAATATTATTTAAATTAATTGTCCTATATCGTCACATAATGAGCCCGACTGACCGCAGTTCCTTTCAACACTTAGCCAATTATCTCTCTGCAGGGTCGCACCTTAGTGCTAACGAAATAATGCCCCATGTTTCGTGAAATGCATGTTGCATATAACATTTCCATCATATACATTTTTCAACAAACACTTCCGTCATTCAAAGTGGATGTTAGTGGTCAGTCGGAGTCACTATATAAAATCACAAGCGCAAATGTGAACCTGTTTGTCCCCCAACACACCCATTTGGACATTTTCGGAAAAATGACTAAGTAACGAGAAAGATAGTAGAGAGGGGAAATGGTCATGGTAAGGCCTCCCAAGGAGACGTAAGGCCCCGCCTGTCAAATTGTATATATATTCTACTTCTACTCTTGACAACTCAGTGGTTTGCTTATTGCCATTAACAACCAAAAAACCGTATTCAACAATGATTTACGAGAGCTCAACCAACCCCCAGGTTGGCGCTAGTATAGATCTTACACCCAAAACTTTTTTCATATACAATTCCATTGTATACATCTTGAACCAAAAAATTTCGTTGTCTATGGTTCCTCCACATATGCAACATGGTCTACATTTCGACCACAAATTATCTATTACGATACATTAATATAAATACAATTTTAATAAATATATTTAAACTTGAACCTGACTTTTTTTGAACTCATCGATTGGTCATATATCATCACATCACAAGCCCGACCAACCGTAGTTCCTTTCAACACTTGGCCAATTATCTCTCCGTGAGGTCACGCCTTAGTGCTAACAGAATTTTATCCCCCATGTTTTGTGATATAGATGTTGCACACAACACTTCCCTGATATACATTTTGCACCAAATACTTCCGTCATTTACAATTCGATGCACTATTATATATCTTGCACCCAAAACTTGCATCATCTGTGTTTCATTGTATACATTTTGCACCAAAAAATTGTGTGGTCTACAATTCCTCCACATATTGAAACATGGTCTACATTTGGACCACAAATTTTCTATTATAATACATTAATATAAATTCAATTTAAAATAATGGTCCTATATCGTCACATCATGAGCCTGACCGACCATAGTTCCTTTCAACACTTTGTCAATTATCTCTCCGCAGGGTTGCGCCTTAGCGCTAAAGAAATTTTATGCCCCATATTCTGTTATATGCATGTTGCACACAACTTTTTCGTGATATACATTGTGCACCAAACACTTATGTCATTCAAATTGGATGTTAGCGGTTGGTCGGAGTCGTGATTTAAAGGCACAAGCACAAATTTGAACCGGTTTGTCTACCAACCCGCCCATTAGAACATTTTCGGAAAAATGGCTAAGTAATGAGAAAGATATTAGAGAGGAAAAACGGTCGTGACAAGGGCTCCCCAGGAGACGTAAGGCCCCGCCTGTCAAATTGTATATATATTTTGCCTCTACTCGTGACAACTCAGTGGTTTGCATATTTCCTTGAACAACCAAAAAAACATATTCAACAACAACCCCCAAGTTGGAGTTATTATAGATCTTGCACCCAAAACGTGCGTCATCTAAAGTTTCGTTGTATACATCTTGCACCCAAAACTTTTGTGGTTTGCAATTCCTCCACATATTGGAACATGGTCTACATTTGGACCACAAATTATCTATTAAGACATTAATATAAATAAATTTTTTAATAAATATACTTAAACTTGAACCTGAAATTTCNAACATTTTCGGAAAAATGGCTAAGTAATGAGAAAGATATTAGAGAGGAAAAACGGTCATGACAAGGGCTCCCCAGGAGACGTAAGGCCCCGCCTGTCAAATTGTATATATATTTTTCCTCTACTCGTGACAACTCAGTGGTTTGCGTATTTCCTTGAACAACCAAAAAAACATATTCAACAGCAACCCCCAAGTTGGAGTTATTATAGATCTTGCACCCAAAACGTGCGTCATCTAAAGTTTCGTTGTATACATCTTGCACCCAAAACTTTTGTGGTCTGCAATTCCTCCACATATTGGAACATGGTCTACATTTGGACCACAAATTATCTATTAAGACATTAATATAAATAAATTTTTTAATAAATATACTTAAACTTGAACCTGAAATTTCGTGCTCTACAATTCGTCGCAACTTGATGCTATCGATTTCTTATGCCCCCTGTTCCGTGATATACATGTTACACACCACACTTATGTGATATACATTTTTCACCAAACACATGCGTCATATACAATTCGACCTCAGCTATAAAGCCCGCCTATCTGGAAATCCGCAATCTGAAAAATGACTAGGCATCGAATGGTTAGCGCTCAATCAGAATCACGATATAAAATCACAAGCATAAATGTGAATCGGTTCGTCCGCCAAAGCACCCATTGGGAAATTTTTGGAAAAACGGCTAAGTTACGAGAAAGATAGTAAAGGAAAAATGGTCATACGAGCTTCAAAGTAGGGTGATAAGGGCTCCCGAGGAGACGTAATGCCTTGCCTATCAAATTGTATATATATTTTGCTTCTACTCGTGACAACTCAGTGGTTCGCTTATTTCCATTAACAACCAAAAAAACTTATTCAACAACGATTTACGAGAGTCGTCTACAATTCATCCACATATTGGAACATGGTCTACATTTGGACCACAAATTATCTATTAAAATACATTAATATAAATACAATTTAAATTAATGATCCTATGACTTCATATTATTTTGTCCTTTCAACACTTTTCCAATTATCTCTCCGCGGGGTCGCGCCTTAGCGCTAACGAATTTTTATGCCCCATATTTCGTTATATACATGTTGCACACAACATTTCCGTGATATACATTTTTCACCAAACACTTCCGTCATTCAAAGTAGATGTTAGCAGTCGGTTGGAGTCACGATTTAAAGGCAAAAGCGCAAATGTGAACCGGTCCATCCGCCAACATGCCCATTTGGACATTTTCTGAAAAATGACTAAGTAACGAGAAGGATAGTAGAGAGGAAAAATGATCGTGACAAGGGCTCCTCAGGAGACGTAAGGCCCCACCTGTCAAATTGTATATATATTATGCCTCTACTTGTGACAACTCAGTGATTCACTTATTTCCATTAACAACCAAAAAAATGTATTCAACAATGACCCCCGGGTTGGCACTATTATACATCTTGCACCCAAAACTTCCATTGTCTGCAATTCCTCCACATATTTGAACATGGTCTACATTTGGACCACAAATTATCTATTACCATACATTAATATAAATACAATTTTTAATAAATATACTTAGACTTGAACATGAACTTTCATACTCTACAATTCGTCGCGACTTGACGCTATTGATTTCTTATGCCCCTTGTTTTGTGATATACATGTTGCACACCACACTTATGTGATATACATTTTGCACCAAACACTTGCATCATATACAATTCAACCTCGGTTATAATGCTTGCCTATCTGGAAATCTGTGATCTGAAAAGTGGCTAGGCATCGAATGGTTAGCGGTTGGTCGGAGTCACGATATAAAAGAACAAGAAAAATGTGAACCAGTTCATCCACCAAAGCACCCATTAGGAAATTTTCGCAAAAACAACTAAGTAACGAGAAAGATAGTAGAGGAAAAATGATCGCACAGGCTTCAAAATAAGGTGACAAGGGCTCCCAAGGAGACGTAGTGCCCTACCTGTCAAATTGTATATATATTATGCTTCTACTTGTGACAACTCAATGGTTTGCTTATTTCCATTAACAACCAAAAAAACTTATTCAATAGCGATTTACGAGAGCCTGATCGACCCCCACGTTGGCGCTATTATAGATCTTGCACCCAAAACTTGTGTGATTTACAGTTCTATTGTATACATATTGCACCAAAAAAAATTGTGGTCTGCAATTCGTCCACATATTGAAACATGGTCTACATTTGAACCACAAATTATCTATTATGATACATTAATATAAATACAATTTTAATAAATATACTTAATACATGTTGCACACAACACTTCCCTTATATACATTTTGCACCAAACACTTCTGTCATTTATAGTTGCACCCAAAACTTGTGTCATCTACAGTTCCACTGTATACATCATGCACCATGCTTCCTCCACATATCGGAACATGGTCTACATTTGGACCACAAATTATCTATTACAATACATTAATATAAATACAATTTAAATTAATGGTCCTATATCGTCAAATCATGAGCCCGGCCGAACGTAGTTCGTTTAAACACTTAGCCAATTATCTCTCCACGGGGTCATGCCTTAGCACTAACAGAATTTTATGATCCATGTTTCGTGATATACATGTTGCACACAACATTTTCGTGATATAAATTTTGCACCAAACACTTCTGTCATTCAAAGTGGATGTCAGCGGTCGGTCGGAGTCACGATATAAAAGCACAAGCGCAAATGTGCATCGGTCTGTCCGCCAACGCACCCATTGGGATATTTTTGGAAAAACAACTAAGTAACAAGAAATATAGTAGAGAGGAAAAGAGGGCATCACAAGGGCTCCCGAGGAGAAGTAATTCCCCGCCTGTCAAATTGTATATGTATTCTTCTTCTACTCATGACCACTCAGTGGTTCGCTCGACCCCCGTGTTAGCACTATTATAGATTTTGCACCTAAAAATTGTGTCATCTACAGTTCTGTTGTATACATATTGCACCAAAAACTTTTGTGGTCTACAATTCCTCCACATATTGGAACATGGTCTGCATTTGGACCACAAATTATCTATTACGATACATTAATATAAATACAATTTTAATAAATATATTTAAACTTGAACCTGACTTTTTTCGAACTCGTCGATTGGTGTTATATCGTCACATCATGAGCTCAATCGACCGCAATTCCTTTCAACACTTAGCCAAATATCTCTCAGTGGGGTCGCGCCTTAGGGATAATGAAATTTTATGCCCCATGTTTCGTGATATACATGTTGCACACAACACTTCCGTGATATACATTTTTCACCAAACACTTCCGTCATTTACATTTTGATGCACTATTATAGATCTTGCACCCAAAACTTGTGTCATCTACAGTTATGTTGTTCCTTTCAACACTTAACCAATTATCTCTCTGCAGGGTCGCGCCTTAGCGCTAACGAAATTTTATGCCCCATGTTCCGTGACATACATGTTGCACACAACATTTCTGTGATATACATTTTGCACCGAACACTTTCGTCATTTACAATTCGACCCCATTTTCCACAATTTACCTTGTAACCTGCTTGGCAGGGACTACACTGCCACGCATCACTTATAAAAAAATATATTAAAATCATCAAAGTTATGATGTTTAAGAAAAAATATATGGGTTTAGTTTGAGTAGTTAAAGAGAAGCGATAATATCAATCTAAGTTCAATTTTTATTAATAATATGTTTGCAATTTATTAAGTTACATATTTTTTTTTTGCAATTAATGGGCTTAGGTGTTATCATTGCATATTCATATATGGTCAATTAAAATATTTTTAAAAACACTTATTATATAATTAAATAAAAAAAATTAAGTAAATTTAATTTCAGTATGTCCCTAGTTGGTGAAAGCATGTAGTTAATATAATCTTTATCAAGGTTCAAGTTCTTATACAGAAAACACTATCCCAAAGTCTTTTAGTCTTTAGACTAGGTGTCATAGAGATCCTTAGGGAATTGGATGTCTTTTTTGAACAATATATTTTTTGAGAATTAGGAAATATTAGCTAGAGGATTGCCAACATGTAGAACCACTTGTGACCACCATAATTAATGATAATTGAAGGAGAGCCTTGTTCTAAGGCCCTAACATTGAGGGACATTAGGAACCTCCATTGCATGATCACTTCGGTGGTCATTGATCATCACAGATGGATGCAACAAGAGGTTGTCCAGCTAGATGATTTGGTTATGGATCCCTTGCACAATGGCAAAGAACGTCATAGACTTACTGGGTGCCCTTGCACGAAGGAAAACTACACCATAGACATTGGGAAAGCTTTGGTTGGTTGTGATAGCAAGTTTCAAGGTTGGATGAGCATTCCTTGGGCAGTCTTGCACAATGGCAAGGCATGCCTCAATGCCTGATGGCTTGGCAAAGCAATTTGGCTAACTATAGAAACAAGATAAGAGTTTTCACTTGAGGTTTCTTATAGAGACTACATGGTGAATTTCATAGTGGACATTCCTTAGTTAATGGGCACACGGGAAGCAATTCCTTGACTTGGAGTGTGACAACATAGTTTGTGGGTAGAAGTGTCTAAATAGTTTGGCGTGCATTGCAAGTTGAATGGAAAAATGCTCGACATGATGTGCAACACAAGGAAAGGAAAGGACCACCTTGGATATTGTTCAAGCAAAACAATTGACCATCAGACACATGAGATAGTTGGGACGCTTTGGGTGCAAAATCTAGAACTACAGACCCAACAGGCTCAAAGACTTGGTGAATAGATGGGTGGATTACACATTGGGTTGAATTTGGACATGGAGTGCATTACAAGTCGCCTTAGAAGAAGGAAACCACAAAGAAACATCCACTATATAATGAGGATGCCTACATTGTGCAAAGACACATTAAAGAAGAGTCATTTGTACAAGAGTGGACAAAGAGTTTTGTGATTGTGCTAAGTCTAGGGTTGGAACAATAGACTACTTAGATGTTGGCTAAGTGAACTATGGAAGAGTCGAGATATATAGGAGGAAAACTTGTGGATGCTTTAGGGGTTGGATTACACAATTATTTTGGGCATTATGAAGTCGACAATATTTCCTTGGATTGATTGCACTTATACTATAGAGTTGCAAGTAGAAGGACACACTCCCTTGTTGAACCTTTGTAACATTCTTCATACTAATAAAGTTAAGGCACCCGCCTTGGGTGTTTCCCATACATCTATGTTATGGTCTATTTTTCATTGTTGGAAGTACTCTTTATTGCATTATACTGAATGATTCCCAAGTATAATAGATCTAAGATGCTTTAATTCCACAATTGGGTGTGTGCCTATGTAACACACGTAACCCCTAAGTATCTTTCCTAGGGATGGGGCATCAAAATTTCGCTCTCCTTAACATATCAAATCTTTTGTCTAAGGTCTTTATCCTCATCTTCTTACCCGTAGCATTCTAATGACTACTACCAGGCTCAAATCTGAGCTTTGGGTTGCAGGTTATGGCTTCCCAAAGTTCTTTGAGCATTCATTGGTTGAGATCCATGAAGCATCCACGAGAATCCCTTACCAGGTTCTCTCCTCTCGCAGGGAACACCCATTCATCACCTAAGCCAATGACAGACTCAGTATTCATCTAACATANAATAAATATACTTAGACTTGAACATGAACTTTCATACTCTACAATTCGTCGCGACTTGACGCTATTGATTTCTTATGCCCCTTGTTTTGTGATATACATGTTGCACACCACACTTCTGTGATATACATTTTGCACCAAACACTTGCATCATATACAATTCAACCTCGGTTATAATGCTTGCCTATCTGGAAATCTGCGATCTGAAAAGTGGCTAGGCATCGAATGGTTAGCGGTTGGTCGGAGTCACGATATAAAAGAACAAGAAAAATGTGAACTAGTTCATCCACCAAAGCACCCATTAGGAAATTTTCACAAAAACAGCTAAGTAACGAGAAAGATAGTAGAGGAAAAATGATCGCACAGGCTTCAAAATAAGGTGACAAGGGCTCCCGAGGAGACCTAGTGCCCTACCTGTCAAATTGTATATATATTATGCTTCTACTTGTGACAACTCAATGGTTTGCTTATTTCCATTAACAACCAAAAAAAACTTATTCAATAGTGATTTATGAGAGCCTGATAGACCCCCGCATTGGCGCTATTATAGATCTTGCACCCAAAACTTGTGTGATTTACAGTTCTATTGTATACATATTGCACCAAAAAAATTTGTGGTCTGCAATTCGTCCACATATTGGAACATGGTCTACATTTGAACCACAAATTATCTATTATGATACATTAATATAAATACAATTTTAATAAATATACTTAATACATGTTGCACACAACACTTCCCTGATATACATTTTGCACCAAACACTTCCGTCATTTATAGTTGCACCCAAAACTTGTTTCATCTACAATTCCACTGTATACATCCTGCACCATGCTTCCTCCACATATCGGAACATGGTGTACATTTGGACCACAAATTATCTATTACAATACATTAATATAAATACAATTTAAATTAATGGTCCTATATCATCAAATCATGAGCCCGACCGAACGTAGTTCGTTTCAACACTTAGCCAATTATCTCTCCACGGGGTCATGCCTTAGCGCTAATAGAATTTTATGATCCATGTTTCGTGATATACATGTTGCACACAACATTTCCGTGATATACATTTTGCACCAAACACTTATGTCATTCAAAGTGGATGTCAGCAGTCGGTCGGAGTCACGATATAAAAGCACAAGCGCAAATGTGCATTGGTTTGTCCGCCAACGCACCCATTGGGATATTTTTGGAAAAACAACTAAGTAACAATAAATATAGTAGAGAGGAAAAGAGGGCATCACAAGGGCTCCCGAGGAGAAGTAATTCCCCACCTGTCAAATTGTATATGTATTCTTCTTCTACTCATGACCACTCAGTGGTTCGCTCGACCCCCCGTGTTAGCACTATTATAGATTTTGCACCTAAAAATTGTGTCATCTACAGTTCTGTTGTATACATATTGCACCAAAAACTTCTGTGGTCTACAATTCCTCCACATATTGGAACATGGTCTGCATTTGGACCACAAATTATCTATTATGATACATTAATATAAATACAATTTTAATAAATATATTTAAACTTGAACCTGACTTTTTTCGAACTCGTCGATTGGTGCTATATTGTCACATCATGAGCTCAATCGACCGCAATTCCTTTCAACACTTAGCCAAATATCTCTCTGTGGGGTCGCGCCTTAGGGCTAATGAAATTTTATGCCCCATGTTTTGTGATATACATGTTGCACACAACACTTCCGTGATATACATTTTTCACCAAACACTTCCGTCATTTACATTTTGATGCACTATTATAGATCTTGCACCCAAAACTTGTGTCATCTACAGTTATGTTGTTCCTTTCAACACTTAACCAATTATCTCTCTGCAGGGTCGCGCCTTAGCGCTAACGAAATTTTATGCCCCATGTTCCGTGACATACATGTTGCACACAACATTTCTGTGATATACATTTTGCACCGAACACTTTCGTCATTTACAATTCGACCCCATTTTCCACAATTTACCTTGTAACCTGCTTGGCAGGGACTACACTGCCACGCATCACTTATAAAAAAATATATTAAAATCATCAAAGTTATGATGTTTAAGAAAAAATATATGGGTTTAGTTTGAGTAGTTAAAGAGAAGCGATAATATCAATCTAAGTTCAATTTTTATTAATAATATGTTTGCAATTTATTAAGTTACATATTTTTTTTTTGCAATTAATGGGCTTAGGTGTTATCATTGCATATTCATATATGGTCAATTAAAATATTTTTAAAAACACTTATTATATAATTAAATAAAAAAAATTAAGTAAATTTAATTTCAGTATGTCCCTAGTTGGTGAAAGCATGTAGTTAATATAATCTTTATCAAGGTTCAAGTTCTTATACAGAAAACACTATCCCAAAGTCTTTTAGTCTTTAGACTAGGTGTCATAGAGATCCTTAGGGAATTGGATGTCTTTTTTGAACAATATATTTTTTGAGAATTAGGAAATATTAGCTAGAGGATTGCCAACATGTAGAACCACTTGTGACCACCATAATTAATGATAATTGAAGGAGAGCCTTGTTCTAAGGCCCTAACATTGAGGGACATTAGGAACCTCCATTGCATGATCACTTCGGTGGTCATTGATCATCACAGATGGATGCAACAAGAGGTTGTCCAGCTAGATGATTTGGTTATGGATCCCTTGCACAATGGCAAAGAACGTCATAGACTTACTGGGTGCCCTTGCACGAAGGAAAACTACACCATAGACATTGGGAAAGCTTTGGTTGGTTGTGATAGCAAGTTTCAAGGTTGGATGAGCATTCCTTGGGCAGTCTTGCACAATGGCAAGGCATGCCTCAATGCCTGATGGCTTGGCAAAGCAATTTGGCTAACTATAGAAACAAGATAAGAGTTTTCACTTGAGGTTTCTTATAGAGACTACATGGTGAATTTCATAGTGGACATTCCTTAGTTAATGGGCACACGGGAAGCAATTCCTTGACTTGGAGTGTGACAACATAGTTTGTGGGTAGAAGTGTCTAAATAGTTTGGCGTGCATTGCAAGTTGAATGGAAAAATGCTCGACATGATGTGCAACACAAGGAAAGGAAAGGACCACCTTGGATATTGTTCAAGCAAAACAATTGACCATCAGACACATGAGATAGTTGGGACGCTTTGGGTGCAAAATCTAGAACTACAGACCCAACAGGCTCAAAGACTTGGTGAATAGATGGGTGGATTACACATTGGGTTGAATTTGGACATGGAGTGCATTACAAGTCGCCTTAGAAGAAGGAAACCACAAAGAAACATCCACTATATAATGAGGATGCCTACATTGTGCAAAGACACATTAAAGAAGAGTCATTTGTACAAGAGTGGACAAAGAGTTTTGTGATTGTGCTAAGTCTAGGGTTGGAACAATAGACTACTTAGATGTTGGCTAAGTGAACTATGGAAGAGTCGAGATATATAGGAGGAAAACTTGTGGATGCTTTAGGGGTTGGATTACACAATTATTTTGGGCATTATGAAGTCGACAATATTTCCTTGGATTGATTGCACTTATACTATAGAGTTGCAAGTAGAAGGACACACTCCCTTGTTGAACCTTTGTAACATTCTTCATACTAATAAAGTTAAGGCACCCGCCTTGGGTGTTTCCCATACATCTATGTTATGGTCTATTTTTCATTGTTGGAAGTACTCTTTATTGCATTATACTGAATGATTCCCAAGTATAATAGATCTAAGATGCTTTAATTCCACAATTGGGTGTGTGCCTATGTAACACACGTAACCCCTAAGTATCTTTCCTAGGGATGGGGCATCAAAATTTCGCTCTCCTTAACATATCAAATCTTTTGTCTAAGGTCTTTATCCTCATCTTCTTACCCGTAGCATTCTAATGACTACTACCAGGCTCAAATCTGAGCTTTGGGTTGCAGGTTATGGCTTCCCAAAGTTCTTTGAGCATTCATTGGTTGAGATCCATGAAGCATCCACGAGAATCCCTTACCAGGTTCTCTCCTCTCGCAGGGAACACCCATTCATCACCTAAGCCAATGACAGACTCAGTATTCATCTAACATACGGACTATAGAGGGATTTGACACTTCGATTCTCTGGGGCTTCAACACTTCGGCATTGAACAACTCTTTATTGTCCACATACGATACCTCCCAGAGTCATGAACTCTCGAAGTCTCATAATCTTTCCATGTGGCTTCGACCTTCAGGCCCTTTGCTCTCTCTCTCTAACGCTACACCAAAAATTCTCCGGACTCCCGAAATTTTGGTCACTTCACCAACCACTTTGGCTAGGTGGGCACGTACCATGGGCTGACACGTAGAAGGAATAGGGGTGACATGTGTCACGTTCCAATAGGCATATAGGGTCTACGAAAAGAAAATATCGAGCTGACATGATGCACATCGATCGTGGGTCCACGTCACCCTGGTGACGTCATCTTGCCATGTCACACCAGACTGACATCCTTCTAACATCCCTCAAATCTCACGGTCGAGATCCTGCCACATGGATCCATAGATCCATGACTAACGTTACTTCACAACTCCGGCCTTCAGGAGTTTTGCAATGCAAACTCCTCTTTTCTCCCTAAGTTGGTCAGGATCGGGCTAACCACAGCCCAGATCTGATGGCTAGGAATATTCCTGAAGTGTCCTTGAATCGATGGCTCTCGCTACTTCGAGCTTCGGATATTTTCGACACACCACACCTCAAATTCCCCAAAGTGCTCAGTCTCCAAACTAAAGGATATAGCACCACGCGTCCCCTGTATATCGACAGTTGAGAGGGATCCTGAAGAATCTAAGGATCGATGGTCCTCATTACTTCATGACTTCGGCCTTCGAGGAATTTGGCATTACAACACTCATGTCCTCTCGAAGTGATCAATGTCAGGATAACTATATCGTAAATCCTAGAACTAGGAAAGAGCCCGAAGGATCCCTAGATCTATGTTCCTGGTCACTTCATGGCTCTAACCTTCGAGGGTTTTGGATTTACTGCCACTTTATTCTCCCGAAGCAGGACTTCGTCAAAGTACCATGTGTGGGTCCCTCCTCCTGGATGATCGGACAGTAGGTGGGGCTCCCAACGATCTCCCCCAAATCTACAGCTCTCCTTTACTTCATAACTTCAGTGTTTGGGGAGTTTTATGCTATGGCATCTACATTCTCTTGAAGTGGTACTCCGTCGAACTCACCTCGGTGTAGATCCGACAGCTGAAGAAATCCTCGAACATTCTCGATCAGCGGCTCGCGTTACTTCATGATGGGGACTTGGATTATGGTTTAGTCAATAGGATAGGTTCATCTAACCACTAGAGAAACCACCCAACGTCGTTCAACCTTACAAGTAACTGTAACTCTCGGTGTCCTTCAATCGGTTTGTGACTATTTGGGCCGACAATAATCCGAAGTCCCGGACTTCCAGTGTTCCGAAGTGAGAAGGAATTAACTCCCTTAGGCTTAACACAGGGTTCTTGGGTGTTGGTCACATGATTCCTTCTAAACTCTCACGAGTTAAACACATCTTCCTCATCGTGAACTGGCTAAGGACTTGGACATGGTGTCTCGGTTGCGCAGCAAGGATTCTAAAGAAGATATCCTCTTCAGATTGATAGAGTCATATTTATGCAATGTTTTCTATCCCAACCCTCCTACAGGTTTACATCCCAAGACGTCTCGAAGGATAAACTGGGGCATATAGATGATCAATCAGAAACATAAGTCCCCAAGAAGGTAAATGCATACACATAACTTGATCATACAATACAAAGACCATTCTTAGATGTATAAATACATACATTCATTCATTACTCCATTTCAAAATGCAAAATATGGAAATACTTATCAGAACCAGAAATCGTGATGTGACTGTTGAAAGGGGTGCTTATTTCCACCCAACCATAAGCTCAGCCACTCCTAACGGATTTAGCACTGGCCACCTCCGAGCTAGACCACGATGCTCTGAGAAAGAATTCTTTCTTCTGGATCAGCAACAATCAGGGACGAAGATTACTATCCTCCTCCCATAGGATCTTGGCAACGAGTTCTCTCTATACCAAGCAAGGACGCCTGCCTGAGTACTTCCTCAGTCACTCAACACTCTCGTTTATCATCTTGTATCATGACCCTGCTAGCCATATCCTGCGACTAGAACACATTCATTTTCCAGTTCTTCTTCAAACTTGAAATCTTAGTCTCTCTTCTCTGCTTCTCTTCGCAACTCTTCCTCTTCCCACCACGCCTTCCTTTCTTGCCTTCCTGAGAAAGATTGTGTGTGGCTCGAATTCCCAATTCGTGGTTAGATCTAAAAGCCTTTCATATGGGCACTATGCCCCATCCCCTCATTAATTCTTG
This sequence comes from Picea glauca, assembly GCA_000966675.3. NCBI lineage: Eukaryota > Viridiplantae > Streptophyta > Pinopsida > Pinales > Pinaceae > Picea > Picea glauca. The sequence goes on from JZKD02S2407623.1 coordinate 17,807, forward strand.
AGGAGGTATTCCCACCTACCAGCCTGACTGTAATTCATCCCTGGGTTAGAGGACTGTTCTGGTGATGTAGACCCCCTATCCCTCCTAAGGGTTGGGCGACCTCCCGGTCAGGATCTTCTAGTTCGGGGCTGAAATGGCTCTTCTAGTTCTGAGCTAGAACCTCCCTCTTCAAATCCACAGGTCCTTCTNGTGATATACATGTTGCACACAACACTTCCGTGATATACATTTTTCACCAAACACTTCCGTCATTTACATTTTGATGCACTATTATAGATCTTGCACCCAAAACTTGTGTCATCTACAGTTATGTTGTTCCTTTCAACACTTAACCAATTATCTCTCTGCAGGGTCGCGCCTTAGCGCTAACGAAATTTTATGCCCCATGTTCCGTGACATACATGTTGCACACAACATTTCTGTGATATACATTTTGCACCGAACACTTTCGTCATTTACAATTCGACCCCATTTTCCACAATTTACCTTGTAACCTGCTTGGCAGGGACTACACTGCCACGCATCACTTATAAAAAAATATATTAAAATCATCAAAGTTATGATGTTTAAGAAAAAATATATGGGTTTAGTTTGAGTAGTTAAAGAGAAGCGATAATATCAATCTAAGTTCAATTTTTATTAATAATATGTTTGCAATTTATTAAGTTACATATTTTTTTTTTGCAATTAATGGGCTTAGGTGTTATCATTGCATATTCATATATGGTCAATTAAAATATTTTTAAAAACACTTATTATATAATTAAATAAAAAAAATTAAGTAAATTTAATTTCAGTATGTCCCTAGTTGGTGAAAGCATGTAGTTAATATAATCTTTATCAAGGTTCAAGTTCTTATACAGAAAACACTATCCCAAAGTCTTTTAGTCTTTAGACTAGGTGTCATAGAGATCCTTAGGGAATTGGATGTCTTTTTTGAACAATATATTTTTTGAGAATTAGGAAATATTAGCTAGAGGATTGCCAACATGTAGAACCACTTGTGACCACCATAATTAATGATAATTGAAGGAGAGCCTTGTTCTAAGGCCCTAACATTGAGGGACATTAGGAACCTCCATTGCATGATCACTTCGGTGGTCATTGATCATCACAGATGGATGCAACAAGAGGTTGTCCAGCTAGATGATTTGGTTATGGATCCCTTGCACAATGGCAAAGAACGTCATAGACTTACTGGGTGCCCTTGCACGAAGGAAAACTACACCATAGACATTGGGAAAGCTTTGGTTGGTTGTGATAGCAAGTTTCAAGGTTGGATGAGCATTCCTTGGGCAGTCTTGCACAATGGCAAGGCATGCCTCAATGCCTGATGGCTTGGCAAAGCAATTTGGCTAACTATAGAAACAAGATAAGAGTTTTCACTTGAGGTTTCTTATAGAGACTACATGGTGAATTTCATAGTGGACATTCCTTAGTTAATGGGCACACGGGAAGCAATTCCTTGACTTGGAGTGTGACAACATAGTTTGTGGGTAGAAGTGTCTAAATAGTTTGGCGTGCATTGCAAGTTGAATGGAAAAATGCTCGACATGATGTGCAACACAAGGAAAGGAAAGGACCACCTTGGATATTGTTCAAGCAAAACAATTGACCATCAGACACATGAGATAGTTGGGACGCTTTGGGTGCAAAATCTAGAACTACAGACCCAACAGGCTCAAAGACTTGGTGAATAGATGGGTGGATTACACATTGGGTTGAATTTGGACATGGAGTGCATTACAAGTCGCCTTAGAAGAAGGAAACCACAAAGAAACATCCACTATATAATGAGGATGCCTACATTGTGCAAAGACACATTAAAGAAGAGTCATTTGTACAAGAGTGGACAAAGAGTTTTGTGATTGTGCTAAGTCTAGGGTTGGAACAATAGACTACTTAGATGTTGGCTAAGTGAACTATGGAAGAGTCGAGATATATAGGAGGAAAACTTGTGGATGCTTTAGGGGTTGGATTACACAATTATTTTGGGCATTATGAAGTCGACAATATTTCCTTGGATTGATTGCACTTATACTATAGAGTTGCAAGTAGAAGGACACACTCCCTTGTTGAACCTTTGTAACATTCTTCATACTAATAAAGTTAAGGCACCCGCCTTGGGTGTTTCCCATACATCTATGTTATGGTCTATTTTTCATTGTTGGAAGTACTCTTTATTGCATTATACTGAATGATTCCCAAGTATAATAGATCTAAGATGCTTTAATTCCACAATTGGGTGTGTGCCTATGTAACACACGTAACCCCTAAGTATCTTTCCTAGGGATGGGGCATCAAAATTTCGCTCTCCTTAACATATCAAATCTTTTGTCTAAGGTCTTTATCCTCATCTTCTTACCCGTAGCATTCTAATGACTACTACCAGGCTCAAATCTGAGCTTTGGGTTGCAGGTTATGGCTTCCCAAAGTTCTTTGAGCATTCATTGGTTGAGATCCATGAAGCATCCACGAGAATCCCTTACCAGGTTCTCTCCTCTCGCAGGGAACACCCATTCATCACCTAAGCCAATGACAGACTCAGTATTCATCTAACATATGGACTATAGAGGGATTCGACACTTCGACGCTCTGGGGCTTCAACACTTCGGCATTGAACAGCTCTTTATTGTCCACATACGAGACCTCCCAGAGTCATGAACTCCCGAAGTCTCATAATCTTTCCATGTGGCTTCGACCTTCGGGCCCTTTGCTCTCTCTCTCTAACGCTACACCAAAAATTCTCTGGACTACCGAAATTTTGGTCACTTCACCAACCACTTTGGCTAGGTGGGCACGTACCATGGGCTGACACGTAGAAGGAATAGGGGTGACATGTGTCACATTCCAATAGGCATATAGGGTCTACGAAAAGAAAATATCGAGCTGACATGATGCACATCGATCGTGGGTCCACGTCACCCTGGTAACGTCATCTTGCCATGTCACACCAGACTGACATCCTTCTAACATCCCTCAAATCTCACGGTCGAGATCTTGCCACATGGATCCATAGATCCAGGACTAACGTTACTTCACAACTCCGGCCTTCAGGAGTTTTTCAATGCAAACTCCTCTTTTCTCCCTAAGTTGGTCAGCATCGGGCTAACCACAGCCCAGATCTGATAGCTAGGAATATTCCTGAAGTGTCCTTGAATCGATGGCTCTCGCTACTTCGAGCTTCGGATATTTTTGACACACCACACCTCAAATTCCCCAAAGTGCTCAGTCTCCAAACTAAAGGATATAGCACCATGCGTCCCCTGTATATCGACAGTTGAGAGGGATCTTGAAGAATCTGAGGATCGATGGTCCTCATTACTTCATGACTTCGGCCTTCGAGGAATTTGGCATTACAACACTCATGTCCTCTCGAAGCGATCAATGTCAGGATAACTATATCGTAAATCCTAGAACTAGGAAAGAACCTGAAGGATCCCTAGATCTATGGTCCTGGTCACTTCATGGCTCTGACCTTCGAGGGTTTTGGATTTACTGCCACTTTATTCTCCCGAAGCAGGACTTCGTCAAAGTACCATGTGTGGGTCCCTCCTCCTGGATGATCAGACAGTAGGTGGGGCTCCCAACGATCTCCCCAAAATATACAGCTCTCCTTTACTTCATAACTTCAGTGTTTGGGGAGTTTTATGCTATGGCATCTCCATTCTCTTGAAGTGGTACTCTATCGAACTCACCTCGGTGTAGATCCGACAGCTGAAGAAATCCTCGAACATTCTCGATCGGCGGCTCGCGTTACTTCATGATGGGGAGTTGGATTATGGTTTAGTCAATAGGATAGGTTCATCTAACCACTAGAGAAACCACCCGACATCGTTCAACCTTACAAGTAACTGTAACTCTCGGTCTCCTTCAATCGGTTTGTGACTATTTGGGCCGACAATAATCCAAAGTCCCGGACTTCCAGTGTTCCGAAGTGAGAAGGAATTAACTCCCTTAGGCTTAACNCCCTATCCCTCCTAAGGGTTGGGCGACCTCCCGGTCAGGATCTTCTAGTTCGGGGCTGAAATGGCTCTTCTAGTTCTGAGCTAGAACCTCCCTCTTCAAATCCACAGGTCCTTCTTTGTGTTCACCTCTACAACCAAGCACTAGGCTCATGCTCTCCACTCCTCATGACCATGGGCACGACCAAGGACTTGGCCCAAAAGGCGCACTATGTTTCGCGACCCCGGGCTTTCCAATACAACGAGTCATTCACTCCTCCAAGTCCTGAAACTCTGATGAGGGCTAACGGAGGTTAGCTCCTCCCCTTTCCAAACTCACATGACCACACACCCATGACCACAATATTTACCATGAAAGCGCGTTGCGGTTCATAGTATCGGAACCTGTGATACAAGGCACTTGACCCATCCAAGTCACGAATGTTGAAATCCCGATGATGCAAGATCTACGGCTCAGATCTCTCTTGGATCGATGGCTATGCTTATTTCAGTGTTTCGTGTTTCATGACTTTGTTTCTTACGGAGTTGTCCACTCCTCTTCCTGGTCGCCGAAATCATGAAATCTCCCCTCACTATAGATCAACGGTTCTAGGCCTTCGAAGATCTGATGAATCTGATCTTTTCGAGGTTCCACTGGTCAAGAGTCCTACGCTGTTGACCCTTGTACTCCTGGTTGTCGAAATGTCGAAAGTTTGAGGCGCTTGATCAACGACTCACAATGCCCTCTAGATCTACGGTCAGATCTCTTCCCCATCACTAACCTCCTCTCAACTTCACTTGATCCAATGGATTGCAGGGTCTCGTGTTCCTCCTCCTGAGATTTCACTCACTTTAGACTTAGAATATTTTCTAAGTCTTCGAAGGCTCGGCCTTCGCTTCTTTCGGGGAATGGGTTCCTGGATCTCAATAACACTTTTCAACGTGTTGTTCCTCCTGAGCTTTTTCTGGTTCAGACTTCGATTTCCCGTGCACTCCTTGCGTCTAAGGGATTTCGATAACTCAAATCAACAGTATTTATCACAGAGAAATTCCTCTCGATTTCCTTGTGTTCCTCTCTGGCTCGATGCACACCTTGCAAAGCTTCAAATGAAGAGAAACAATTGAAACTGAAAACTAACAGTCACAATTTTGTTTCCTCTGTGGAGATTCATTCACTTGTTCATGAAAATAGAAATAATAGGAAAATCACAAATAACATTCACACACACACATTTGGATCAATTTTCCTTATGTTCTATTCACAAGTGTCGAAATGGCTACCATAACATATTCTGATTACAATGGCTTTTGAAGCTTCGAGCTTCTGCTAACTTTCCTACTCTAAAATTCATCCTATGCTATCTTAGTCCAGTCACACTTCAAAGCCGTAATGGAAACTCCTTCTCCGCTTGTGATTTTCAAAACGTGCCTCAAAGGGTAAAACTCAGCACTAGTTTAAGCGTGCCTCCAAAGGTAAATTCTGGCGCTGAGTTAAGGAGGATTTCAAAATCGGCTACAACTGTCAACGTTGAATTTCTGGAAGAACTCTCACGTGTTGAGTGGTCCTGCCTCTGCGCGCTTGCCAACGATGCTCCTGCATCATACTCCAATTGACAAAAAATCATGGACTCTTGTCCATGAGCTCCTCTACTGATTTTCCCTGCTTCTGGATGGCAGCTTCATTTTCCCAATTGGCATCTTCGATTGGGTGTCCCTTCCATTTGACCAGATACTCAAAATAAGTCTTCCTCATGGTCTTCTTGCCAGTCCTCTAATCAACATTTTTCTCCATCTGCAACTTTTCTGCTACAGGCATCTGTTTCTCCCACTGGATCTTTCCTTGAGCTTCTGAATCTTATGTGTCATCTTTCCTATATAGATATAGGTCTGAAACATTGACTATGGGCGAAATTTCCACACCATCTTGTAACTCAATCTCATAGGCATTTTCATCAACCTTCCTCAAGATCTTACAGGGTCCTATCTTTTTCATCTTCAACTTGTATCTTCCCCTAGGGAACCTTTCGTTCTTGAGATGTGCCAAAACCTGATCTCCTACTTCAAATTTAAGTTCCCTGCGATGTTGATCAACTCTGTGCTTGTATTTCTGATTAGACCTCTCCAACTGTCCTTTGATCTAGCTATGGATTCACTCCATCTCCACAGCAAGATCCTCTGGTCCAGCACTCCTAATCTCACCATGTTCCAAGTCTCTCAACTCAGACACTCCCCTAGGTTGCATTCCATAGAGTATTTGGAATGGGCTCCTTCCACTACTCCTGTTTGGTGAGTCATTGTATGCAAATTCTACTTGTGGCAGAATTTGATCCCACTGGTTATGATGTTTAGTAACTAGACTTGTTAATAAATTCCCCAAACTTTTATTTACCACTTCAATCTGCCCATCTGTCTGAGGGTGATAAGTTGAGTTCAAGGAAAAATTCGTCCCCATCTTCTTCCACAACGTCCTCCAAAAGTGACCAACAAATTTTGTGTCTCTTTCTGAGACAATGCTCCTGGGTAGGCCGTGAAGTCTCACAACTTCTTTGAAAAATAGATTTGCAACATGCATTGTGTCACTAGTCTTCTGGCATGGGATGAAATGTGTCATCTTTGAAAATCTATCCACCACCACAAATATGGAATCGAATCCTCTTTGTTTTCTTGGCAATCCCAACACAAAATCCATGCTTATTGCATCCCAAGGCCTCTATGGTATTGGCAATGGTTGATACAACCCAGTGTTCTGTCTTTTCCCCTTAGCATGTTGGCAGATTCTACATATGTTCACAAACTTTATCACTTATGTTCTCATACCTAGCCAATAGTATGAGTTTCTCAACCATGCAAACATTTTATCATGTCCGAAATGTCCAGCCAATCCTCCACTATGCTTTTCCTTCAAAAGATTATCCCTTATTGAGCACTTTGGTATGCACAATTGATGTCCTCTAAACAAAAGTCCTTCCTGAATCATGTATTATGTCCACTAAATTCTATCTCTCAACACAAGATTANCCCTATCCCTCCTAAGGGTTGGGCGACCTCCCGGTCAGGATCTTCTAGTTCGGGGCTGAAATGGCTCTTCTAGTTCTGAGCTAGAACCTCCCTCTTCAAATCCACAGGTCCTTCTCTGTGTTCACCTCTACAACCAAGCACTAGGCTCACGCTCTCCACTCCTCATGACCATGGGCACGACCAAGGACTTGGCCCAAAAGGCGCACCATGTTTCGCGACCCCGGGCTTTCCAATACAACGAGTCATTCACTCCTCCAAGTCCTGAAACTCTGATGAGGGCTAATGGAGGTTAGCTCCTCCCCTTTCCAAACTCACATGACCACACACCCATGACCACAAGATTTACCATGAAAGCGCGTCGCGGTTCATAGTATCGGAACCTGTGATACAAGGCACTTGACCCCTCCAAGTCACGAATGTTGAAATCCCGATGATGCGAGATCTACGGCTCAGATCTCTCTTGGATCGACGGCTATGCTTATTTCAGTGTTTCATGTTTCATGACTTTGTTTCTTACGGAGTTGTCCACTCCTCTTCCCGGTCACCGAAATCATGAAATCTCCCCTCACTATAGATCAACGGTTCTAGGCCTTCGAAGATCTGACGACTCTGATCTTTTCGAGGTTCCACTGGTCGAGAGTCCCACGTTGTTGACCCTTGTACTCCTGGTTGTCGAAATGTCGAAAGTTTGAGCCGCTTGATCAACGACTCACAATGCCCTCTAGATCTACGGTCAGATCTCTTCCCCATCACTAACCTCCTCTCAAATTCACTTGATCCAACGGATTGCAGGGTCTCGTGTTCCTCCTCCTGAGATTTCACTCACTTCAGACTTAGAATATTTTCTAAGTCTTCGAAGGCTCGGCCTTCGCTTCTTTCGGGGAATGGGTTCCTGGATCTCAATAACACTTTTCAACGTGTTGTTCCTCCTGAGATTTTTCTGGTTCAGACTTCGATTTCCCGTGCACTCCTTGCGTCTAAGGGATTTCGATAACTCAAATCAACAGTATTTATCACAGAGAAATTCCTCTCGATTTCCTTGTGTTCCTCTCTGGCTCGATGCACACCTTGCAAAGCTTCAAATGAAGAGAAACAATTGAAACTGAAAACTAACAGTCACAATTTTGTTTCCTCTGTGGAGATTCATTCACTTGTTCATGAAAATAGAAATAATAGGAAAATCACAAATAACATTCACACACACACATTTGGATCAATTTTCCTTATGTTCTATTCACAAGTGTCGAAATGGCTACCATAACATATTCTGATTACAATGGCTTTTGAAGCTTCGGGCTTCTGCTAACTTTCCTACTCTAAAATTCATCATATGCTATCTTAGTCCAGTCACACTTCAAATCCGTAATGGAAACTCCTTCTCCGCTTGCGATTTTCAAAACGTGCCTCAAAGGGTAAAACTCGGCACTAGTTTAAGCGTGCCTCCAAAGGTAAATTCTGGCGCTGAGTTAAGGAGGATTTCAAAATTGGCTGCAACTGTCAACGTTGAATTTCTGGAAGAACTCTCACGTGTTGAGTGGTCCTGCCTCTGCGCGCTTGCCAACGATGCTCCTGCATCATACTCCAATTGACAAAAATTCATGGACTCCTGTCCATGAGCTCCTCTACTGATTTTCCCTGCTTCTGGATGGAAGCTTCATTTTCCCAATTGGCATCTTCGATTGGGTGTCCCTTCCATCTGACCAGATACTCAAAATAATTCTTCCTCATGGTCTTCTTCCCAGTCCTCTAATCAAAAATTTTCTCCATCTGCAACTTTTCTGCTACAGGCATCTGTTTCTCCCACTGGATCTTTCCTTGAGCTTCTGAATCTTATGTGTCATCTTTCCTATATGGATATAGGTATGAAACATTGACTATGGGCGAAATGTCCACACCATCTTGTAACTCAATCTCATAGGCATTTTCATCAACCTTCCTCAAGATCTTACAGGGTCCTATCTTTTTCATCTTCAACTTGTTGTATCTTCCCCTAGGGAACCTTTCCTTCTTGAGATGTGCTAAAACCTGATCTCCTACTTCAAATTTAAGTTCCCTGCGATGTTGATCAACTCTGTGCTTGTATTTCTGATTAGAACTCTCCAACTGTCCTTTGATCTAGCTATGGAGTCACTCCATCTCCGCAGGAAGATCCTCTGGTCCAGCACTCCTAATCTCACCCTGTTCCAAGTCTCTCAACTCAGACACTCCCCTAGGTTGCATTCCATAGAGTATTTGGAATGGGCTCCTTCCAGTACTCCTGTTTGGTGAGTCGTTGTATGCAAATTCTACTTGTGGCAGAATTTGATCTCACTGGTTATGATGTTTAGTAACTAGACTTGTTAATAAATTCCCCAAACTTTTATTTACCACTTCAATCTGCCCATCTGTCTGAGGGTGATAAGTTGAGCTGAAGGAAAAATTCGTCCCCATCTTCTTCCACAACGTCCTCCAAAAGTGACCAACAAATTTTGTGTCTCTTTCTGAGACAATGCTCCTGGGTAGGCCGTGAAGTCTCACAACTTCTTTGAAAAATAGATTTGCAACATGCATTGTGTCACTAGTCTTCTGGCATGGGATGAAATGTGTCATCTTTGAAAATCTATCCACCACCACAAATATGGAATCGAATCCTCTTTGTTTTCTTGGCAATCCCAACACAAAATCCATGCTTATTGCATCCCAAGGCCTCTATGGTATTGGCAATGGTTGATACAACCCAGTGTTCTGTCTTTTCCCCTTAGCATGTTGGCAGATTCTACATATGTTCACAAACTTTATCACTTATGTTCTCATACCTAGCCAATAGTATGAGTTTCTCAACCATGCAAACATTTTATCATGTCCGAAATGTCCAGCCAATCCTCCACTATGCTTTTCCTTCAAAAGATTATCCCTTATTGAGCACTTTGGTATGCACAATTGATGTCCTCTAAACAAAAGTCCTTCCTGAATCATGTATTATGTCCACTAAATTCTATCTCTCAACACAAGATTAGCAAATGCCTCATATGCCTCCTTGAAATCTACATCATCATGATACATGTCCTTAAGGTGTTCAAACCCCAAGGTCTTCACCTGGAATTCCTGCATGATCAAACATCTCCTTCTTAACGCATCAACAACCTTGTTAGCATTCCCAGCAATATGTTTTATGACAAAAGTAAAATTTTGCATAAATTCAACCCATTTTGCATGCCTCTAATTCAGTTTTTCCTATCTGGTTATGAATTTTAAAGCTTGGTTATCGCTATACAAGACAAACTCTTGCGGGACAAGATAATGCCTCCATTTCTTCAAAGCTTGAATTATGGCATAAAAATCCTTGTCATATGTGGAGTCTTTTTTCTTAGTCTCATTCAACTTCTCGCTAAAATAGGTAACAGGTCTATTATCCTGACTCAAAACTGCTCCTATTGCAATTTCGCTTGCATCACATCTCACCTGAAATGTCTTTTTGAAATTTGGCAAGACCAGAATTGGTCGTTTCGTTATCTTCTCCTTTAGTATATTGAAGCTCCTTTCGGCCTCCTCTGTCCATTTAAAAGACTTGTGTCGCTTCTTTATTATATCCATCATGGGTGCACAAATCCCACTGAAGTCTCTAATGAACTTCCTATAGAAGCTCACTAATCCATGGAAGCTCCTTACCTCGAATATGCTTCTTGGTGACGACCATTCTCTGATCGCTTTCACCTTCTCTGGATCCATCTTTAGTTCATTCAAAGAGATCACGAAACCCAAATAAATGAGTTATGTCTTCGTAAAAGAGGACTTCTTCAAATTGATCAACAGCTTCTCCTGCTATAGCCTCCTCATTACTAGCATTAGGTGCCTCAAATGCTCCTCTTTAGTCCTGCTAAAGATTAGTATATCGTCCAGATATACAACCATGAACTTGCCAATGAAATCTTTCAGAATTTCATTCATCAACCTCATAAAAGTACTTGGGGCATTTGTTAAGCCAAATGGCATAACCAACCACTCATATAGAC